>PVKM010003941.1:22587-54782 GCA_004027735.1 Carollia perspicillata
CAAACCAAGGAGTCAAAATAGACACATTCATCCAGATCCATAGAAAGGGTGGAGTCAGACGGCCAGGTGGAGAGGGGTCTTGCAGCAAAGAAAGTGGTGGCTAGTGGATCTGGCTGTGGGGTGGCAGTGGATGGACCCAGCAAGGTGGCAGATTGTGGTGGGACACAGCGCACAAGGTGGCTGGTGGACCAGGCGGTCCCACATTCACGCACAGATAAACCAGGTGAAATGGAGGAGTGAGACAGACTGCAGAACTCAGGGCCCCATTGAGGGAAAGCCTCAAAACACTGATTGAAATACCTGTGGGAGTTGTGGTGCTGGGAGAGACTCCTAGCCTCACAGGAGAGTTCCTGAGAGGGATCCACAGGGTCCCAGAATGTATACTACCCCACCCACATGGGAATCAGCACCAGAAGGGCCCAGTTTGCTTTGGGGAATGTTGGAAGGGACTGAAATCCAGCAGAGAGCAGAGCAAGTGCCATTGTCCCCTCTCAGACCCCTGCTCCACGTCCAGTGTCACAACGCAGTGGCATGGGTTGCCCTGCCCTGGTGAATACCTAAGGCTCTGCCCCTTACTATGTAACAGGCACATTGAGACCCCCCCAAAAAACTGGCCCAAATGAAAGAATAGATCAAAGCTCCAGAGCATATATAACTAAGCAATGAACAGATAGCCAACCTATCAGATGCACTGTTCAAACACTGGTGATCAGGATGCTCACAGAATTGGTTGAATTTGGTTGCAAATTAGATGAAAAAATGAAGGCTATGCTAAGTAAAATAAAGGAAAGTGTACAGGGAAACAATAATTATGAGAAGGAAACTGGAACTCAAATTTATGGAGTAGACCAGAAGGAAGAGAGAAACATCCAATCAGAAAAGAATGAATAAACAAGAATTCAAAAAAATGAGGATAGGCTTAGGAACCTCCAGGACATCTTTAAATGTTTCAACATCTGAATTATAGGGGTACCAGAAAGGGAAGAGGAAGAGCAACACGTGGAAAAGTTATTTTAACAAATAATAAAGGAGAACTTCCCTAATCTGGAGAAGGAAATAGACTTCCAGGAAGTCCAGGAAGCTCAGAGAGTCCCAAAGAAGTTGGACCCAAGGAGGAATGCACCATGGCACATCATAATTACATTACTCAAGATAAAAATGAAGGAGAGAATCCTAGAAGCAGCAAGAGATAAGGAGACAGTTACCTACAAAGGAGTTCCCATCAGACTGTCAGCTGATTTTTCAAAAGAGACCTTGCAATCAAGAAGGGACTGGAAAGAAGTATTCTAAGTCATGAAAGGCAAGGATCTACATCCAAGATTGCTCTATCTAGCAAAGCTTTCATTTAGAATGGAAGGGCAGATAAAGTGCTTCTCAGATAAGGTCAAGTTAAAGGAGTTCATCATCACTGAGCCCTTGTATGAAATGTGAAAGGGACTTATCTAAGAAAAAGAAGATTAAAAACTTGTAGAGTAAAATGACAGAAAACTCACAATTATTAACAACCACATCTAAAATAAAAACAAACTCAGCAAACAACTAGAATAGGAACAGAACTACAGAAATAGAGATCACATGGAGAGTTAGCAACAGGGGAGTAGGAGGAGGAGAGGGGGGAAAAAGTACAAAGAGTAAGTAGCATAGATGGTAGGTAGAAAATAGACAGGGGGAGGGCAAAAATAGTATGGGAAATGTAGAAGCTAAAGACCTTATAAGTATGACCCATGGATATGAACTAAATGAGGGGAATGTGGGTGGGAAAGGGTGTGCAGGGTGGAGGGGAGTGAAGGGGTAAAATGGGACAACTGTAATAGCATAATCAATAAAATACATTAAAAAACAGATAATAGAATAATGGGTAGAATGTTAGAAAACCCCAAGCTTCAGAGTTCAAATAAAAATGCAACATTTATTTAGCATTTATTGTGTTCCAGGTGCTATAATAAATGCTTAACATGAATTATGTCATTTAATCCTTATAATAATATCATGAGATATTTAGCATTATTTTCCTAATATTACTGATGAATAAAAAGTAATATTTTATTCTTTTAAAATATATTGTATTGATTGTGCAATTATAGTAGTCCTTTTTCTTTTCTACCTTTTATTCTGCACTGCCCTGAATCCACCCTTCCCACCAGCACTCCTCCACCTTAGTTCATGTCCATGGGTCATACATATAAGTTCTTTGGCTTCCCCATTTCCATACTATTCTTAACCTCTCCCTGTTTGTTTTGTACCTATCATTTATCCTTCTTATTCCCTGTACCTTTTTCCCAATTTCCCCCCTTCCCCTCTTTGCTGATAACCCTCCATGTGATGTCCATTTTTGTGATTCTGGTGCTATTCTAGCTGTTTGCTTAGTTTCTTTTGTTTTTGTTTTTTTAAGGTTCAGTTGTTGATAGCTGTGAGTTTGTTGTCATTTTATTTTTCATAGTTTTGATCATCTTGTTTTTCTTATATAAGCCCCTGAAACATTTCATGTAATAAGGGCTTGGTGATGATGAACTCCTTTAACTTTCATTATCTGGGAAGCCACTTTATCTGCCATTCCATTCTAAATGACAGCTTTGCTGGATAGACTAATCTTGGATGTTGGTTCTTACCTTTCATGACTTGCATTATTTCTGTCCAAATATTTCCCCTTCTTGCCTATAAAGTTTCTTTTGAGAAATCAGCTGGCAGTCTTATGGGAACTTCTTTGTAGATAACTGTCTTCTTTTCTCTTGCTGCTTTTAAGATTCTCTCCTTACCTTTCATCTTGGATAATATAATTATGATGTGCCTTGGTGTGTGCTTTCTTGCATTCAAATTTTTGGGGACTCTCTGAGCTTCCAGGAATTCCTGCAAATCTCTTTCCTTTGACAGATTGGGAAGTTTTCCTTCATTATTTTTTCAAGTAAGTTTTCAATTTCTTGCTCTTCCTCTTCTCCTTCTGGCATCCCTATGATTATCATGTTGGAACATTTAAAATTGTCCCAGAATTTCCTTAGCCTATCATCATTTTTTAAAAAATTCTTGTTTCTTTGCTCTGTCCTGGTTGAATGTTTATTTCTTCCTTCTGGTCCGAATCATTGATTTGAATCTCAGTTTTCTTCCTGTCATTGTTGGTTCCCCGTATATTTTCCTTTTCATAGCCTTCACTTTTCCCTCTATTTTGTGACCATACTCAATCATTTCTGTGAGCATCCTAATTACCAGCATTTTGAACTGTGCATCTTTTAGGTTGGCTATCTCTTTGTCATTTAGTTGTATTTTTTCTGGAGCTTTGATCTGTTCTTTCATTTGGGCCAATATATATATATATAGTCTCTGCCTGTCTGTTACATAGTAAGGGGTGGGGCCTAGGTATTCACCAGGGCGGGACAATCCATGTCTTTGGGTTCTGGTGCTGTATGTTGGGGAGCAGTCTGAGAGGGAACAATGCTGCTTGCTCAGCTCACAGCTGGCTTTCTGTCACTTCCCCTACCCACATGCAAATTAGGTCTTTGCAGTGCAGATTCCCAGGCGTTCAGGTTTATGTATGCTCTAGGAACCCATGGGTCTCTCCAATGAACTATCCTGTGACACTGGGAGTCCCTCCCAGTGCTACAATCCTCACATGTTTTTATAGCAAGAGGTTTTGAAGCTTTATATCCCCTCACATGGAACTCCTCACATGGAACCCTGGGTTGCATGTTCTTTCTTGCTCCCCAGTTGATCCTCCCAGTTATCTGCATGCTAATATGGGACTGTCCAGTATGCCAGCTGATGCCTCTCCAGCGCCAGTACTCCAGTCACCGCCTTACAGTGAGTCCTCTCCACCCCATCTACCCATCTCCACCCTTCCTGCCAGTCTGGATGAATATTTCTTCTTTAACTCCTTGGTTGTCGGACTTCCATACATTTTGATTTTTCTAGCAGTTCTGCTTATTTTTTTGTTTTTAACTTTGTTGTTGTCCTTCATTTGGCTGTATGAGGAGATAAAGTGTATTTACCTACACCTCCATTCTGGCCAGAAGCCAAAATATTTTAAATCAAGGAAGGTTGATTTGGAAAAACAGTTTACTACACTATTATCCTAAAGAAAATTACCTGTAAAAAAGAGGTAATCTGAATATTTATTCTGATCAATTATTGCCAAATAACAAACCACTACTACAAAATTTAGCAGAAGAAAGCAGTGACATTTATTATGCTCCTAAATGCAGAATTTGGGTAGGGATTGGAAGGAATAGCTTGCCTTTGTTTCATTCATCACCAACTAAAGCAACTAGAAATATGGAAGCTGTAGTCATCTGTAGGCTTGCTCAACTCCCATATCTGGAGGTTGATGATGTTAGCTGGCTGTGACTTTAGCTTGAGCTTTTGGCTAGAATACCTACATGTGACTTTTCCATGTAGTCTTGGATTCATCACAGCATAATATCTGGATGCTAAAGTGAGAGATGGAGAGAGATGGTATCAAGAGAGAATGAGATGGAAGTTGTATTATCTTTTATGAAGTAGCCTTGAAGGTGAAGTAGCATTACCTTTGCTACATTCTTCCTGTTAAGATAGCCAAACAGATCACCTCATTTCAAGGAAAGAAGAAATAGACATCTTCTTGATGGGGCAGTGGCAAGGTTCTGGAAGAATATGGAGTGGAATTATTGCTGTGACAATGTTTGGAACATGCAGTCTTCCATAATGTTACAAAGGAATGGAGAGTATAAAGCACTGAACTTTCCAATGGAAGAGGGATTAAAATAAGGAGGAATTGTACAGTAGTAATGAAAATAGCATTGACAACTTATAGATGATATTGAGAAAGCCAGTTTCTGAATATGTGGAAGCCAGATTGCAGTGACTTAGAAAGTTAATGGGAAAGGAGACTATGGCCAGTGGAGCCTTGCATACTCTGGCTTCTATCAATTTATTTGGCTTCATCTTATTTCCCAATGCTGGCTGTATTCTGGGCACAATGTTCTTCTACCAAGTCCTCTCTCCATCTATAGGATCTTTCCACACAGTGTTTCTACTACTTGGAATGCAATAACCACTTTTTTAAAAAATACATAAACCTCATTTAATCTGATTCCTTCTACTGAGATCACTCATTCACTTTATCAAAGAATTGTCCCACGTCCATACCAAGGCAGGTGTTTCTTCAAATATTGTTATCTCCATTGGTGAATATTCATTTATTTTCTGTCATTATTTGATTAATGTCTGTCTCCTTCACCAAGCATCAAGTTCTGTGAGACAAGAAATATACATGTTTTTGCTCATCCCAAGAGCCTGAGAATGTATAGATCTTATTAGACTTTCTTTAAGTAATTAATAAATGTGTTTATAAAACAGCATTACTTTTTGAAAACATCCATGTAAAAGGAAAGAAACATGTAGTGTTTAGAGAAAAACTCTAGGTTCAAGGAAATTGACTACACAACTGATAAACCACTTCAAACCATCAATGAGAAAAAATTAATTTGGTCATATTGTTTGTGTTAATGTAGGCTAAACTTTGTAACATATTTTGGGGGTTTGAGGTTTTCCTAAGCTGGATTTAAAAATGACACCCATCTTTTCAATGAGCTCAAATCCTTTCAAATAAACCTACCTGATCAAAAGAGCATGAGAAATGTGGGCTAGTGGTAATACACAGGAAGAAGGAAAACCAGGATTGGAAAAGAGCCACTAGCCTTTGCTATGACAGTTAACTGACAGTTTCATGGGATATTATTGCTTAGAAAGTCTAACAGAATACCTTCCAAGAAAGATGGAAGAGTTTAATAATGCATAACTACTAAAGCTAATGTTACTGATTGGTCTTACAAGTTGTATGATAAAGCAAAAACATCTCTAAAGCTGAATTTTGGGTTGGATTGTAGGAAATAAAATTCTCTAGGTGGTTATTGCAATATTCAGGGAAAAATCCACTCTGGCAGATTACCCAAGTGAAGGCTAGAATATGTTCTGTAAAAGTCTCACATACTTACTTGCCTGGTTATTCAGAAATTCTATAGGCTGATCATCAGTTATGTTTTTTAAAAAAGGTGTACAAATGATGATTTAATGATGTAACTTCCAATGGGACAATAGAGAAAGGAAAACCTAAAATTGTTAGATTCCCAAGGTCATGATTATAGACCTGATTTCCCAGACTTGAAAGAGATTTTTAAAAATCTAAGTGTGAAAGAAGTTGAATAAGAAAGAAAAATATCACTCATTCCATTTTTACCTTAGATATTCTTTTATAAAATTGCCTTAATCATTAAAGTATATAAAATATTCTATTAAATTTGACTACTTTATATATGACTATCTTAAATGAGAAATTACATTTTAAAATTTTGACAGAAAGATTGTAAACTATTTCTACCAGTCTCTTCTTCCCTTTCCATTCAGGGACCAATTATTTCTAAAAAGTGGGCTGAGCACTTGCAGTAGACACTGTTCATTTAAGCTTGGTTCATGGAAACTGTGTCAGTCAGGGTCCTAAGAAGAACAGGTGGCACATACAAAAGGAGTAAGGAGAATTTAATGATGGTATACTTACAAAAGCCTGTGTAGGATTAAGGAAGCCAAGAAGGGACTAGCAAAGGCTGGGAAGGGAAAGGAGAAAGCATGGTTTTCAAGACCTAGTCAGAGCTGTTGTGTAAGAAAGGGACTGCCCAACTACAGGAATGCAGCCTCTGTCTACTTTCTGCCTTTTAAGGAGCAGGGCACACATATCTCACCCTCTCTCTGTGCTTCCACACTGATGTGCTTCCACACTGATATCCTTCCATTGGCCAAAACAAAAGCCAGATAGCCAGGTAACCTGATAATGACATCTACAGAATTCAGCCTCATGGAGCAAGGTGCAAGGTGGAGTTGTGGAAAATATACCTAATTGGACAAACAGAGAATATTCACAACAGAAGCAATGGCATTTATGAGAGAGTGTTAATAGTGTATGAAATAAAGCAAGTGCATGTATATATTTGTGAAATATATATTTTATTTATGGTAAAGGATATGATTATTTGTTTTCTTTAAACATAATTTGAAAATTTCAGAGAGAAAAATTGAATTTGCATAAGATCTCTTTATCAAAAATAAGTAAGAGTTTTTGAAGAATGTTTTTTTAGCCATTGCATGATCATGATAAAATAGAGCAGCATAGGAAATGCCAAGACTGGCAGCCAAGAACACTGATGAAACATGAGTCTATCTTTACTCCATGTTTACTGAGGTGAAGAGGGAAGGAGAGGAGTCAGAATAGGGACCTAGAAGAGTTATGGTGTCCACATTTGGCAGAATAATGGTCAAGATACCCAGCCTGATGATCAGGGTCCAGAATTTCTCATTGTCACTTAAGGCTTAATTGGCATCAGTCTGGCTGGGAATGGCCATAACTCAGGATTATGTATACCACAGGTCCAGAGGAAAAAACTAGTGATGGATTAAGCAGAGAAAATGAGAGGAGACCTTGGCAGGCAGGCAGAGCTCAGAGGAGACCGGCGATAGGCAGGGATGAAAGAGGAATATGAAACTGTTGATTGACCATCAGAGAAGTCCACTATGGTAGCTTGGTTATTATCATACAGATAGCAGATGGATGAATAGAAATTCAATTCTGGGTCTTTTTGTCTCAAATAAAAATTCTTTCTGCTGTAACATATGGCCTACAGCAAAGAAGAAATGAAGATATCATCAATTAAAATGAACCATTCTTTAACAAGCCTGGAAGATTTTCCTAGCAATAGCATCTTTCTATTTCAAAAAAGTCATATTTTAGTTGTAGTGTACAGTTGTAGAGCTAACAACAGAGCTGTAGCAGATCACAACATGCCTGGTTGAAAAATTAAACACTTTGGTGATAGACTCAGACATTTGGTCTCTAAGATATACATCTCAGACTAAATTTGTAAGCCAGGTATTTTTATATTTTAAAGGAAAAATGTATACATTCTAGAAATTTGTTTTATTACCACATCGGCAGCTTTTTTTTCTAACGAGTTACACATTAAAATTAATTTGATGGATGTTAGCTAAAGGTATTATGCTAATCATTTCACAATATATGTAAATCACACCACCATACTCTAGAACCTAAAATTATACAGGGATGCATGTGAATTACTTTTCAATAAAGCTACAATCAAACAACATTGATATACTAACAGAAACTTCAACTGATCAAATTTAACACCTGCTGGTGCTTCTGTTTCTTTCCATGAAGTAGTCTTCTACTTGGGTGGGGGGAAGAATTTACTGAGCCTACTACTCAAAATATTTTTTATATCATCAGGGAGTTTTGTAGGATTCATTAATTTTTACATTATAGTAGGATAAGAAAGGATTTAAACTTCAAAACAATATGTTGGTTAAAACCTCAGCTCTGCTATAGAGTTATGTGATGTACAGCTTGCAGTTTATCTGAGCCTTAGTTTTCCCTTCTGAAAAATTGGGATACTGTTATCTATTTCACTTGTTGTCCATAACTCCTATGAAAGTACTTTGATCATGTAGGATTTATAGGAAGACAAATTTGACTCTAAATGTGTTCTTTGACAACTATGTCTCAAAAAAACATAATGATTCCCAAGCCCCCCCTTTTTTTAAATATATCCTAGGACTTTATATCCTAGGACTTTAGCTATTATAGTGTCACTGGAAAACTTGGATGCTTTGATAAATTTATTTATATAATTTATCTAAATGATGACTGAAGTCCCATGTGTGCCAGAAGACTCTAGTAGCCTCTTTCCTTTACTGACATGTGAGGTACTATTGGTTTAATTAATCATAGAAGATGTGGCAGAGAATCCCAAGATGATGCTCCCTTATTCCTGTTGATGACTATTACAGGGGTACATTCCACAACTGCAGAGAGTTTGACCCTATCTCACCCCAGACTTTTTTAGAGCAAGCATGTTTTCTGGAGTCATCTAGCTCATTGACACACTTCCACTTTCTCTCATTTTTCAAATACAAAAATAGTGCATAAAATTATAAAACCTAGACATTCATAATTCATCTAATATCCAGTAGTTCCTAGGTAGTGTTGCTACCTATGATTGGTGCTTTTTCTCCCAATAATGATGGACCAAAGTACAGAGCCCCAAGCAATTTTTACCCTCTGCTATGGCAATGCCTATCACTTTTCTATTGAAGCATGCTATATAATTAAACCTATTGATTAAATCAACATAATGTGTCTATTACAAGTGATTCTTGCTTTAGCAAGTCAGAGGAAATTAGCCCCTTTCCTTGTTTTGATTAAGTTATAACATTATCAATTTGTTTATTATATCATTGCTATAGCATTTTTTGTTCTTCTTATAAATGTATTTTTAATTTTTTTCAATTAAAAAATATTGACCTCAAAGTGTAAACATGTGACCTATTGCTTTTTTGTTATTGCTAATATGTGTCCTCTTATGATGGATATTCTGATATTTTGTTTTTTATTTTAAGAACCAACCTGGTCCTTATCAAAAATCCAACTTAAGTCAATGGAATATACATAGTAAATTTTCTTCTATATTTTTATATTAGTGAAATTTATTTCCTTATCAAATTAGATAATGCCTTATCAGTTATTTTTAGACAGATTAATCATAGAATCAGTATTTAATCATTTGGGAAAAGCTTTATGGCTCCTATATTTTGTGTGTTTTATATATTTACTTATTTAGCCCACAAAGAATTGTATCCCAAGGAAGTTGACCTGTTCTAGATCAAACAGTAAGTCAAGAGCAGTGCCAGAACGAAAATTGTGTTTTAGTTCTTCCAGCTCTCATCCAAGTTTTATGTTCCAATTCCTCACCTCAATTCAGAGCTAAGGGCCACTTTGTGGACATATCATCATAGACTATGGTGAGACTATGTTACTTCATATAAATACTGAAGTAACAGAGCCCCACAACATCACTAGATATGCTTGGGATAGGAACTGTTCATAGAATTGAGATAAGTGTTTGAGCTCTGGGGCCAGACTGAAGAAATTCAAATGCCAAATGTGCCGTCAGTCCCCATAAGATTTGAATAAGTTACTCCTCCACATTTGTGTGACTTAGTTTTCTAAAATTTTAAATGAAGAAATAACAGTAGTATTTCAAAAGTCTTTTCTGAAGATTAAATTAGTTAGGACAAGTACCTGGCAAATACTAATAGGAAGTTCTCTATTAAAATGGCATCTGGCAAATGAGCAGCCATTGTTATTGCCAACTGATTCCATATACACAGCCACAAAATTTAAGCTTCAATAAAATATCCTGGATATAAAATAAATTTTGTTTGCAAAACTTTCTGTGAGGTGAAAGATTAAATGGTACAATATAATTTTGGAGAAGTAATCTTAGAAGTATTGTACATTTATTAGGTAACAAGTTGTTAAGTTGATATTTAAACATAATACACAATATTTTACTGGTTATCATTACTCTTTTTCTCTTTCATTGCTCTTGTCTGAAAGCTGCAGATAAAAGTACACTTGGTTCAGTTTAGTAAGATTTAAGTAAAATGAAGTTCGAATGTCAGAGATGAAGAGTATTAGAAGACAGAACTTTAGAGAGGTTCTTTAGCTTAAAATCCATGAGAAGTTGCATGAAATTGCACTTTCTGAAATGTTGTCCAATAGGCACTCTTGTCTTCTCTGAGAATACAAGAAATGCATTTCCAAAGAGAATGTTCACTTGGCTATACTGCTGGAATGCTGAGTTTATGAGTCAAATGGAGTTACTCCGCAAAAACAAATGGCAGAACAATGGTGTTTACAAACAGCATTATGTTATGTACCTTTCCCTTCCTGCAGTTCAAGGCCTTCCACACATTGTCTTACAGTTACCTTAATATGTCTATCAAAGACAGAAGTAGATTTGGACTAAAATCTCAAATATTGTATGTAAGAAAATGAAGGACATAAAGAGATAATTAAATTATTTCAGGCTACATTTCAAAGCAATGCCAAAACTCAAACAAAATTTTGGCATTCAGAGTCTCCATTTTCTTTAATACCTCAAATATTAGGAAAACCTTTTCCCTTTCCAGCTATTTCTGAAGTTCAGCATTGTCAAAGGGGAGACTGGGAGGCATTGCACCGCAGAGTGGTGTCATGTCCACATCCACTCATCCATTCCCCTTTAAAACCACCCTAAGGCAAAGCTAAGGCACTGTTAATTTCTTCAGAAGGCCTTTTCCAAAATGCTTGAGTAGCTTCGTGAAGTGTTTTGTTTTATTGTAAATTCCCTGTAGCCTATGAAAGAATAATAATTTTGCTCATAGAAGGTCATACAGAGAATATTAAACTTAAAAGGAACTTATCCAACTCTAGGTTTATAGTTGAGCATCAGCTAGATGCTATTACTTGCCCAGTGTCACACTGGGGGCATTTTTTCTAGGGTGCTTTCATTCATACTCACAGAGCTTATGGCTGTGCTTTTCTCTACCTTTCCAGGGGAGTGAGGGTGAGCGTACTTCTCTATAGCTCATATTCTCTATCACTCTTTTTCCCCCTCATCCTTTGGTTTGTCTCTCTTATTCTTTAGTTGAGTTTGCATCCATTCAAGTAACTACCTAGCGAACATTTGGAAAGTCACCAAAGATTTTGAAATTCCTCAAAACTGCTTTGTGATCACCTCTGTCCTGGGATTCTACCTGATCCTCTTCCTGCAGGTCTGTGGGAGAATAATTGCTTAACTCTGAGGTTTTTCAAAGTTTTGTTTTGTTTTAAGTCAGTCAATATAGTGTTGCTAATCCTTCTGCAAATATAAAATATTCCTAACTTTTGATGTCTTTACTGCCAATAGCCGAACATAAGCTGTCTCTCACCCCTTAATGATGTAAAATCATGAACTATCTTGGAAATTGAAATAGCAAGGGTATAATTATGGCCATGAAAATGTTACCTGTAAATCAAAAGAAATTAAAGTAGGTAAAGTAAACCTAATGTACTAATTTTGCATAATTTCCATTTTATTTTATTATTATAAGATTATCATGCACTTTTCTTGCAATAATATTCAATTAAAGGGCTGCTGGCCACCCTGCAGTATTCAAATTGATTATTCTTTTTCTCTTAGAACTGAAGGATTTTTATTTATGTTGTTTGCTTTGTATTATAAGTAGAGTAACAATATCTCTTTAGCTCTGCTGAATCTGTACTCTGTTCAGTAAACTGTGTCTTAAGAACCCATAACTTGTAGATGTGTAGGACTTGACTATTTTTTTCAGTAGGGGTTTTTCTAAATTACATTTTATTTATTTATTTATTTATTTATTTATTTATTTATTTATTTATTTATTTATTTATTTATGTTTTGGGTGAAGTCCATTTTAATCTCAGTATTTCAGATAAAACAACAAAGGGTAACTTTATTGATTATGCTATTACAGTTGTCCTGATTTTTTCCCCTTTGACTCCTTCCAACCAGCACCCCCTACTCTTTCAGGCAATTCCCTCATCACTGTTCATGTCCATGGGTCATGCCTGTAAGTTCTTTGGCTACTCCATTTCCTATACAGTACTTTATATCCCCATGGCTATTCTGTAACTACTTATTGATTTGTACTTCTTTATCCCCTCCCCCTCCCATCTGGCATCTATTAAGTTACTAACTTCTTTTCTCTAGCTGCTTTTAAGAATCTCTCTTTATCTTTAACCTTTGGCTTTTAATTATGATGTGTCTTGGAGTGGGCCTCTTTGCATCCATCTTGTTTGGGACTCTCTATGCTTCCTGGACTTGCATGTCTAGTTCCAGCAACAAATTAGAAAAGTTTTCCTTCACTATTTTTTCAGATAGATTTCCAATTTCTCATTCTTTTGCTTCTCCTCTGGCACCCCTATGATGTGAATGTTGGACCACCTAATATTGTCCCAGAGGCTGTTTATACTATCCTTTTTGGGATTCTTTTTTTTCTTGTTGTTCTAACTGGTTGTTTTTTGCTTCTTTATGTTCCAAGTCATTTATTTGACTTTCAGCTTCATTTGCTTTACTGTTATTTCCCTATCAATTGTTCATTTCATCAGTACATCCTTCATTTCTGACTGGCTCCTTTTGTATGCTGCTGAGCTCCTCACTAAGTTCCTTGAGCATCCTTTTAACCAGTGTTTTAACTCTGCATCTGATAGATTGCTTATCTCCATTTTTTTAGCTCTTTTTTTCTGGATTTTTGATCCATTCTTTCACTAGGGCCATGTCTCTTTTTCTCCTCATTTTGGGAGCCCCCCTGTATTTCTTTCTATGTATTAGGTAGAGCTGCTTGGACTCCATGTCTTGGTAGTGTGGCCTAATGTGGTAGGTGTCCTGTAGGGTCCAGTGGCACAGCCTCCTCTATCACCCAAGCTGTGTACTCAAGGTGAGCCCTTCATGTGAGGTGAGTACACCTTTCTCTTGTAGTCGAGCCTTGGTTGTTGTTGGCAGATCAATGGGAGGGATTTACCCTGGCCAGTCAGCTGCAAGGACTGGCTGTGACCACTAACCATTAACCTCTGTGCAGGATCATCAGTTCTGCAGGGGCATGGTGGTTGTTCTCCTATGTGGTCTGTAGGTATCTACTGGGTGTGCTGAACCTGGGGTATCCTGGGTGGTACAAGCCAATGTCAGCACCCACCCCCCCCGACCCTGTGTTTTCCCCTGGGCACTCTGCCTGTGCTATAAAGCAATCTGAGGTGGTGGCTACTTGTGCTGAATTTGGAGATTCCCACAGACAAAGCCAAGCTGCGAATCTAATTTGGCTGCTGTTAGGGCTCACTGAAGATAGCTGTTGCTTGTTTGATAGGACTCGGGAGCCAAGACCAGCCATTCTTATGGAAAAGCAGATTGGGTGGGCCCATAATTTTGGTGGGACAAAGCCTCTGGGGTGGTAGGTCAAACAGTGTTAGCCAGGTTGACACTAAAGTCTTAGATTTGGCACTAGCTTGCTCTCTCTGTGGAGAGAGGATTTAACAAAGGGATAATGGCCTCTGCTTGCCTTGATGCCAGATGCTCCAGTCTCTCCCTATATACCACTGGTGCCTTTCAAGCTGCCACCCTGGTGCTGGAGCTCAGAGGGAGTGAGTTTGAGTAGATGATTCTGTGTGTGGGCTCCTTAAGAGGAGATGCTTGGGGCTCCAGAAGTTTCTCCCATCCACTCAATCCCTGCTGGTTTTTGCAGCCAGAAGTTATGAGGACTTTCTTCCTGGCACTGAAACCCTCAGCTTGGGGGTCTAATGTGGAGCTGGGACTCCTCACTCCTGAGATATCCCTCCCGAATTTTTATCCATGTGGATGTTGGACGAGCCCATTCCACATCTGCACCTCTCCTACCAATCTGGATGGATGTAGTTTCTTTAATTCCATAGTTATCAGACTTCCATTCAACTTGATTTCACGGTTGACAGACTACCTTTTAGCTCAATTTCTGAAGTTCCTGAGTGATGGTTGTTGTATATTTTAGTTGTAATTTTGATGTGGTTGTATAAAGAGGTGAGCCATGTCTGCCTATGTCACAATCTTGACCAGAAGTCTGACATATTTTTTGATACAGAACTTCTTCTTCATATATCTATGCTTGGTAAGCTAGAGGAATTCTTCTGGTTAGTATAGTTAGTGTCAGGAGAGTTTATTCTTTGTTTCAATGCTGAGTACAAACTGAATTGCCTATATCTTCCCATGAATTATTTAACAAGATAGTTTCCAATCTTTCAGAAGCAAACTTGAATTTACTCAGTTTCTCCCAGTGATATTCAATGACTGGTGGCCTCTTCTTGCATTATTAGGTAGCAAATTATTGATATTATTAAGCATGAATTTTCTGCTTTGAATCATTTTGCCTATTATTCAGTTAGGGCCAATTTCTATACTTTGTCACTTAATGTTGGTAGATATATGTCTTAGAAAAGTTATCTTACTCTTTATCCCCACCAGTCAGCAAGTAAAATCTTTGATGTAGTTGTAGTCTTCTATTCTGGTATCTGACTCCAGAATGAACCCCATGGATGGGCTTCACACTAGGACTTAGTGACTTTTCAATAGATGTAAACCTCAGAGTACATAGTTTAACTCAGACTTCAAAAAATATATAATGAACATTTCCATTGAAAATCATAGTACATATAGAACACTTACAGTACTTTCCACTGGAATTGATATAAAAATGTTGGTTAAGTGTATAGCTTGTCCACAAATCTACCAGAATTTATCCTTCTAAATTGATAGTATCTTCTTCATTGTTTCTGATTTTCATCAGACTCACATATTTCTTTTTAAAAACCAATAAAATAGAAAACTTTATGTCCCATAGCCTACAAACTCATATTACATATATTGGTTTTTTAAGTTCATGTTCCAAAAGGGACTTAATTAACTAACAGGATACATGCATAAAATTAATATTCTAAAAAAAAGTTTGCAACTAATACTGAATTATTTATACTCAGAATGTTACTCTAAGGAATAATGGAGGGTGTAGTAGTTAAATAATAATTGGTTGATTTCACTTAAAAGGCACAAGTAGATGTCCCTGAATCTCTCCCTCATACAATTGTTTTTCACTTACAAGATATCCCGAACTCATGGAAATACCACATTTTGCCTGTCATGTGTGTGTTACTCCTTGGATAACAGACAATTCATTTATGTAAAGAAGTAAACCAGTTTTTTTCTTTGCAAAAGGGAGGACGTGTGACTTGGACCTAGTCCTCTGAGTATCCTAGACTTAGCAGCTTCCTCTGGCTTTGAGAGAATGAACCTTTCTTTTGGGGCCGCTTATGGTTGGATTCCATAGGTTGAATTACATAGGAGTAGACCCAGGGGCAAAGATTTGAGGAAAAGTAATTATTTGAGAGCTGATCCAAAGAAGCACTGATAGGGGAAGAAGGAAGTGATCAGGAAAATAAAAGGAATCAGTTGAGGGATTACTGATGAGCAGATTACTGCTTTGTGAAACAGGAGCTCCATACCATGGGGAACTTCTGGATGATAATGTAGAATGTACTTCAAAACTGAGAGTTTCTCCAGGGAACGATAATGCCCCCACACTTCCAGTTTGCCACTGCTCCAAGAGAAAGCCTGGAGGCAGAGAGATTATAGATGTTTGGGATGGGAAGACTCTAATGTGTGGAAATTCTGAGTGCCAAAGGGTTATGGGCAGGACACCAGGAGCCTCTACTACATTGCTCAATTGGAATGAAGAGACTTCTGGGCTACTAGTGACTTTAGGGTTCTGTTAATATTGAATAAACTTGAGGTTCAAGTCAATACAAGTCAAGAAAAATAGAACTAGAGAGAAATAGACAAGAAGATATACAGAGAAACTGAAGATGACTATGAATATTATATGGGTCCTTAGACCCAGCTGTGCCTGAAGGTCGTTTTCCAAACATCCTAATCAAATGAGCCAAAGTATTCTTTATTTTTTTATCTTCTTAGTGTAAGTTTCTACAACTTGCAATAAAAAATATCTTGGTTTATATACCTACTCTTAGGATTTTTAGGCCAATGGCCTCCTAAAATCTTACTTATATGTTTACAGTACCAGATATTGCAAAAGTGCCTCCTCCTGCTAAGCAAATCCTCCTGCCTATTTATTTTTATTTTATTATATGAATCCTATTTCTATCTCTAGTTTTCAATTCTAGGGATGTGGCCAACATTTATCTCTTTATGTGCTGATTTGGTGAGTGAAATTTTGAAGGTTACTATCCCAGGCCTTCTGAGACAGGCAGGAAGTTTAAGGAAATTACTGCAATTGTCAGTCTTGCATAATGTGGAAATGCACAGGCAGATGCCTTTGAAAATATTGAGTATAAAATAAAGCTTTTAGAAAAAAAGATATTTGAGATTAAAGTTTTCACAACTGTAGTAATGTTTAAGCTAGAATTTTCTTTACTCTACATCCTTTTAATTAGTAGACCCATAATTCTCTTCAGGGGAAAAAAACAGTCATATAAAGATTTTTCTGCAGGGAAGGAAATTATTCCTTGCAAGATGCCTCAAAATTAAATAAGTCCACTTCATCTGAGTCTTTAACACTCCAATTCACTGTTCTGTAGTACTCATCACCTGGGAATAACATGATAGATGAATCTTCCATTTTAAGTTTTCATAGCCTATTCTTGAATTTACCATCTGGTAAAATAGAGGTTTTTTCCTTTGTTGAATTTATTTGGGTGACACTGGTTAACAAAATTATATAGATTTCAGGTGAACAATTCTACAACTCATTATTTGTACAATGTATTGCATCTTTACTACCCCAGGTCAAGCCCAAGTCAAGTTTCCTTCCATCACCATATATATACCCCTATACCCTCCTCCAACATCTCCCATCCTGCCTCCCTCCAGCAGCCACCACACTGTTGCTTATGTCCATGAGTTTTTTCCTCTTTTTTTCTTTTGGCCTAATTTCTCCAACCCTCTCTGACCAAGCCCCATACCCCACCCCACCACCCACAGCTGTCAGCCTGTTCTCTATCTATGGGTCTCTGTCTATTTTTCTTCTTAGTTTACTTTGTTCATTAGATTCCATATATGAATGAAATCATATGGTATTTATCATTTTATGCTGGCTTATCCCACTTAGCATAATTTTCTCCAGGTCCACCTGTGTTATCACAAAGGGTATGATTTCCTTCTTTTTTATGGCTAAGTAGTATTTCATTGTGTAAATGTCCCATAATTGTTTTGTCCACTCCTCTAATGATGGACAAAACAATTTTGGGCTGCTTCCAAATCTTGGCTATTGTAAATAATGCTGCAATGAACATAGAGGTGCATATATTCTTTCAAATGAATGTTTCAGGTTTCTTCATATAAATTCCTAGAAGTGGAATCACTGGGTCATAAAACAGTTCCATTTTTAATTTTTCAAGGTAACCCTACAGTGTTTTCCATAGTGGCTGTACCAGTGGGCATTCCCACCAAAGGTGTCGAAGTATTCCCCATTCTCCACATCCTCACCAGCACTTGCTGTTTGTTGATTTATTGATGATAGCATTTTGGACAGGTGTGAGGTGCTATCCCATTGTGGTTTTAATTTGCATTTTTCTGATGATTAGTGATGTTGAGCATCTTTTCATGTCTATTGGCCATCTGTATGCCCTCTTTGCAGAGGTGTCAGTTTAGGTCCCTTGCCCAATTTTTAATTGTTTGTTTGTTTATTTAGTGTTGAGTGTTATAAGTTTTCCACAAATTTTGGAAGTAATCCTTTATTAGATGTATCATAGGAGAATATGTTCTCCCATTCAGTGAGTTTTCTTTTCACTTTGTTGATGATTTCCTTTGCTGTGCAGAAACTTTTTAGTCTGATGTAGTCCCATTTGTTTATTTTTTTTTAATTTTGTTTCCCTTGCTTGAGGAGATATAACAGAAAAAAATGTTGCTATAAGAAATGTCTGAGATTTTACTGCCTATGTTTTCTTCTAAGATTTTTATGGTTTCAGGTTTAACATTTAAGTCTTTTATACATTTTGAGTTTTTTCTTTTGTGTGGTGTAAGAAGGTGGTCTAGTTTCATTTTTTTCATGTTATCTGTCCAAGTTTCCCCAAACAATTTATTGAATAGACTATTTTTACCCTGTAGTATATTTTTGCCTCCTTTGTCAAATATTGGTTTGTCCAAAAAGTCTGTTTAGTTTTTTATATAAAAGACACATTTTTCATTTTCACTAATAACTTTATTGATTTGGATATTTTGAGTATGTCAGCTATCTCCTGCTATTGACTTCTAGAGTAGAGGCCAGGGGTGCTGCTAAACATCTTCCAGTGCATAAGACAGCCCCACAGCAAAGAATTATTTGGTAAAAATGTCAATAGTACCAAGAAACTTCGCAAACCACTTTTGACACATTTGATAAGTCACGGCACCTTCTGGATACACTGCACAAATCTTTTATTGCATTTCAGTTGTTTATACTTTTCTTGAAATAATAAAATATAATATACCCAAAATGTTACATATCTTTTTCCATTTTCAATATTAAAATGGCTGCACAAAAATTCACCAATTTTGATAAGGTTTTTTTTTTTAAATTCATGCTGTTATGACAGCTGTCACAATACAATTTAACAGAAGGTTTGGAAAGAGGTTAAAGACAAGTAAGCACTACTAGAGCCATTGTACAGAAAAATCTAAACACACTTTTTGGTCAATATAATATTAAATGACTATAAAATGAATATTCAGAAATCAGTTAAATTTTTACACACCAGTAATGAACTGTCAGAAATGGAGCCTAAGAAAACCATCCCATTCCTAAATAGCTTCAAAAAATAAAATAAAATTCCTAGGAATATATTTAACCAACTGTGTAAAAGACCCGTGGATAGAAAATTATGAGCACTGAAGAAAGAAACTGAAGAAGTTACAAATAAGTGGAATCATATTTGGTGTTCATGGATAGGAAGAATTTACATTAAAATGACCATGTTACTTAAACCTAAAGCAGTCTATAGATTCAGTGCAATTCCTATCAAGATACCAATGGTATATTTTACAGAACTAGAACAAATATTCTAAAAATATATATGGAACCACAATAGGCCCTAAATTGCCAGAGCAATCTTGAAAAATAAAATAAAATTTTTGATCAGAGTGTTAGCTTGTGATTTTTATTTTACTTCTATAGTGTAATGATGATAAATACAAAGCAAAATGCCAAGTGAACAATACTTTCCTATAATAGAAAAATGCCCTATACTTACTATTGTAGAAGTCCTCTATTTCTCTTGAAAATGTGTTTATTATTATATTTTATTGTTTATGCTGTTACAGTTGTCCACAATTTTCCCTCTTTGTTCCCTTCCACCCAGCACCTCCCCACTACCTCAAGCAATCTCCACACTGTTGTATATGCCATAGGTGTTGCATATGTGTTCTTTGGCTACTTTATTCTCTGTAATGTACTTAACATCCACATGACTATTCTGTAACTATCAATTAGTACTTCTTAACCCTTTTGCCTTTTACATCTGTCCCCCGATCTCCCTCCATCTGACAAACATAGAAACGTTCTCTGTGTCTATGATTCTGTTTCTGTTCTGCTTGTTTGCTTATTTTGTTTTTTAGATTCAATTATTGATAGCTATATACTTATTCTCCTTTTATTGTTCATATTTTTTAACTTTTTTTCTTCAAAAAGACCCTTTAACATTTCATAAAGTACTGGTTTGGTGATGACGGACATTTTTAGCTTTTTCTTCTCTGAGAAACTCTTCGTATGTCCTTTGATTCTAAATGGTAGTTTTTCTGGGTAGAGTAATCTTTGTTGTAGGTCGTTGCTTTTCATCTTTGAATATTTCTTGCCAATCCTTTATAGTCTGCAAAGTTTGTTTTGAGAAATCAAGTGACAATCTTGTGGGGGCTCCCTTGTAGGTAAATAACTGCTTTTCTCGCCCTGCTTTTAGATTCTCTGTTGTTAACCTTTGGAATTTTAGTTATGATGTGTCTTGGAGAGAGCCTCTTTGCATCCATCTTGTTAGGGACTCTCTGTGCTTCCTGGACTTGCATGTTTATTTCCTTCACAAAATTAGGGAAGTTTTCTTTCATTTTTTTTTCAAAGAGATTTCCAATTTCTTGTTCTTTCTCTTCTCCTTCTTGCAACTCTATGATGGAAATATTGGTATGCTTGAAGTTGTCCCAGAGGCTTCTTACACCATCCTCATTTTTTTTGGATTCTTTTTTTCTTCTTGCTATTATGGTTCATTGTTTTTCGCTTCCTTGTGTTCCAAATCCTTGATTTTTTTCTTGGCTTCATCCACTCTACTGTTGATTCCTATAAATGTTTCTTTATTTCAATTAGTGTATCCTTCCTTTCTGATTGGATCCTTTTTTATGTTTTTGAATTTTTAATTTTTTAAGTTCACTGAACATCCTTATAACCAATGTTTTTAACTTTGCTTCTGATAGATTGCTTATCTCCGTTTCATTTAGCTCTTTTTCTGGAGTTTTGATATATTCTTTCACTTGGACCATGTCTCTTTGTCTCCTTGTTTTGGCAGCCTCCCTGTGTTTGCTTGATGTATTAGGTAGAACTACTATGCCTCCCAGGCTTGCTAGAGTGGCTTAATATAGTAGGTATCCTGTAGAGGCCAGTGGCACAGCCTCGCCTATTACCTAAGCTAGGTACTGAAGGTGTACAGACTGTGTGAGCTGTGTATATCCTTCTGTTGTAGTTAAACCTTGATTGCTGTTGACACATCCAAGGTCAGCCACAAAATAAGTTTTGCCCCAGGGTCTCATAGCATTAGTTACAAAAGTGATCTCTAGATGGCTGCTACTTTTGCTTGGCTTGGAAGTGCCCAGGCAAGGCTAAACTATGAACCAAGACTGACTGCTACTAGTTCTGGGCCTGCGGGAACTTAGAGAGAGGTATAGTTCTTCCTAAAGCAAGATGCTGATTGTTTGAAAGAATTTAGGAAAACCTGAAGTGTGGGCCAAGATAAGCCATTTATATGGATAAGCCACTGGAAACAGCTTGGGTGGGCCTGATATTAGGATGAGGCAAGGCCTCACAAAGTCACCAGGGAGGGGTAAACTGTATGAGCCAGCTTAATGGAGTCTCAGACATGGCTCCTACCTGCTGGCTTGTGGGAGAGGAAGGCTCAGTAGAGGAACAAAGGCCTCTGCCAGCACTTCTGTCTGGGAAAAGCTGCTTCCCAGCTCTAGCCCTGATGCTGGACAATTCATTTCCTCCCCATATGTCTCTAACATTTTTCAATCTGCTGTCCCCATGCTGTAGCTTAGAGGGAATAAGTCCAAGTAAATTTGTGTGGGGGTGCTTTAAGAGAAAGTACCTGGCATTCCAAAAGTTTCTGTCTTCCACAGCCTCAATCCATGTTGGTTTATGTAGCCAGAAGTTATAGAGATTTATTTCCTGGCACTGGAACCTGGCTAGGGGGGCCTGGTGTGGGACTGGGACTCCTCGCTCCTCAGATATCTCTCCTTATTTTTATCTGCCTCTTGTGGGTATGGAAACAGCCCAGTCCATGTCTCTACATCTCTTACCAAGCTCGCTGTGGTTTCTTCTTTAATTCCAATCAGCTCAATTTCTGACAGTTTTGAATGATGGTTATTCTATTGCCTAGTTGTAATTTTGATGTGGTTGTGCAAAGGGGTGAGCCATCTTTACCTACACCACTGTCTTGACAGAAGTCAGAAATATTTTCTCACTCTTGCTACAAATTTGAGCATTTATTTATTTATAAATCAGGGAGAAAACATGAAATTACTAGAGCAGCAAGAATGATAAAATCCACAGAGTGACATTTTTGACTTTCTCCTTCCCTGTATGCCACACCCTATTAATTTAGTTCTGTTTTAATCATTTCAGTCAACTCGTGCTAGTAAATGCATATCAAACGACTACTCTTTGTCAGGCACTACAATAGGGATAGAAGGGTACTGCATGATGAAAATACTACTCTGTGGTTTCAGAGAGTTCACAGGCAATGGGACGTAAGAGAGGAACTAAAATAAATGTGGACAACTTTGCACATAGATTCAGTGAAATTTTAAATCCTGAGCTAGTGTGGTTTTCACAGAGCATATAAGCACTGGTACTTGGCAAAATAATTATATAATTGTAGCTTTCACATTTTTCTCTTAAATGTCATTTTCATGAAATGAGTAACGCAATTACACGTGATGAAAGGAGATAATTATGAAATGTTGTCAGGTGTTTTAGATTTTACATTCCAAGATTCTAGGTTGTTTCTGAAAAGAATAATAAGAGAAAATCAGTGTTTTGACCATTATTCAGGTGTATAATTATAGAAGATTATAGGGCACTTTACTCTAAGTTTCACCTGAAGACACTGTTTGCAAAACTCTATTTGCATGTTTTTCCTTATAGCCTTAAAACATGCCTCAAAAAAGTGGTATTTTTGGTTTCTTTAGAGGAATATTGAAAAATCTAAACATAGAATTTTCTGTACTTGGAAACTTTGAATTCTAAGTCCTCCACAACAATCTCTTATTGGCATCTGGGAAAGGCAAACTCCCAGGGATGGGGTTGCCTCATTTATTCATGGCAAAAAAGCAGTACGCAATCAAAGGTGGAAAATTATAAAATGGGTCATCCTCACATGTCAATGTGAAATGAATAAACAGAATATACAATACATGCATATTTTTCATATAGTAGAAATACTGTATTTTAACTTCTCCTTTGGCAGGTGTTTGGTCCTTTAGAAAATGAACATTTATAGTTCCAAGCTATTACATGTGAGATTTTCTTTTAATCACCTTTTAATAGAATTGGCATTATCATCCAATACAAGTAGGCATAAATACTTACAGATATTTGTCAGATGTTTAGTAGGAGACCTGGGCCATTACAAACATAATTCTCACATAGAATGTAATTTTCATTTTCTTCCCAAATGACAGTACAGTTATTAGACTCCATCTCTAAAATGCCTACGAGCAAATTCAATTAGTCAGTTAAATGAAACTGTCAGAAATTTAAGAAACATTTTTGTAGCAAATTATAGCCCTAGGTACTTCTTAATTTGCTTCGTGTAACTTCAACTGGAAAGTATGTTTTTTTATATTCTATTTGTTCGTCATGGATGAAGGTCACTTCACATTTACTTTCATCTTCAAATTGCCTGGCCATTTCACAGTTGTTTGAATTTTAATAAGAGAGAACTAGTTTGAGGATTCAGAGACAGCAAAAAATAAAAAAATAAAATAAAGTTGGCCTTTATGAGGTTTATAATAATTCTTCTCTTGGAAACTATGGAACAAGGCTGATGTTTTTGTTTCAAGTCATAAGTTATGGAAATTAATTCTACAGACAACATTAATAGGTATAAAATTATGGTAATTATAGTCATGGTAACCAGATATCTTTATGCATTAAGAGCTAGGTCCTGTATTGTGGGTCAGAACTGTATCACAAAATCATAGCCCTTTGTTAAATAAACCATTATATGTAGTATATTTAAGTGTTGTGCTAAAATTATTCAGAATGTGCCTCTATTAGAGAATGATACTTACCCTCCTCCCTTCCCCCTAAAAAAGCTAGAAATAAAATAAATGAAAAGTTAGAAGAAGTCCAGTCAGCAACCACACATGCCATTATAAAGATCTATTCATCTACAGGGCTTTTCATCATTTAAAAAAATTTTATACAGTTAGGAACCTGAAACTCTTCCATCATTTCTTTTGAAGTTTTATTTTAAGATAACAAATACAGAATTCACTCGAATATTTTTCAATTAGGTACTTTGCTTTGACATCAAATCTCTTTGTGCCTTTTGTCATCCCCTTTTAAGTAAAGTCCCCAATTAAGGAATTTGAAATTGAAGAAGACACTGTGAGAAAATTGCGTGTGTGTGTATATATATATATATATGGTGCAGTGATGAAAATTAATTATTCCCCCAAAGAAAATAATAGTTGATATGGAAGTAAGCACATAAACATCTGAGTCTCAATAGCAATAATGTATGGTTTTAGGCAGCAGATATGTAACATAAACAAGACATAAAATGTAATGCTTAACCTCTTGCTTAACCATTTTTATTTCAAGTAGGATAAAGGTATAAAATGCATATCCCTAGTAGAACAGAGTGTTCCTTATTATTTTTCTTTCTATAGAGTGTAGTTTTATACTTTGTGAATGAACTCATAGCCTAGGAAAAGATGTAAAGTGTAGCATTTCCCCCTTTCATTTCTTGTTTTACCTACAAAGTAACCCTGACAACACAAAGGTCATCATCAAAAAGTGTAAAGGTTAGAAACAAATTTTAAAAAAAGGAAAAATATTTCTGGATTTGTACTTTTAAGACATGAGTTCAAAACTAGAACTCTCTGTTTATTAATTGTGACACCAACCCCACATCTGTCTCTTGGTTTCTTTGATTTTCTAAATTTATGAAATATGTATGCTAATACTTATATTATAGACTCTTGTAAAAATCAAGTGCAGTGAATGTGTAGGTGCTTTGTAAAATTTGTAGCCCTTTCAAGAAATATTGAGACTGAGTTTATGTGTATAATTATCACAGGTTATTTGAATACTTTGATACAATTGTATAAGGCAGCACCTTACAAAATAGGGAAATATTTGCCATTAAAAGGCTGCTATTATTGTCAATGTTCACCTTAGGGATTAACAGAGAGGAATTCCAGGATTTGGGAAACAATGTAATGACAGGTAGATTTATTATCTGTGCTCTGGATTTTCAAGGATTCATTTGTGCCTGAGGAAAATCCATAATTAAAGTGGATGGTTTCTGTCACATGGTAAAATGTCAGAAACTAGGCAGATATACATATTTTATATAGGCATATTGTGATGATGTTGATAACAATAATAATGTTTTAAATAGTTAATTTTTTATTAATACCACTCGCTGGGTGCTATTCTAAGTATGTTACATGTGTTTACTTTAATTCTCATAACACGATGTGGTAGACACTATTGTGTTTCCAGTTTCCATGTGGGAAAACTGAGGTACAGAAAGGTTAAGAGAATTCTTAAAGATTTCATGCATAAGTTACAAAGCTGAGATAAAATCGCAGTCATTCTTAATTCAGATTTCTTTCTTATCCCTATCCTAACTGCCTCATTTTGTAAAACAGATTATCTAATCATATGTTTCTTTTCGTAGCAGATCTATTTCTTTTATTTGCTTGTTTGCTTTGCTTTGTTTTTGATTCCCCAGGATTTGTAAAGTCTTATTTAAATGTGTCGGTCTTTCTCAAAGGGTAATCCTGTAATCAATTTTGGCAACGTGTAATAAAGAAGAAATCATCCCCTAAAACTGTTCTGATGTTAGTCATGGGAGGCTATTAAAGTGAAAAGTCACAGATTTTGTCATATAGCTAGTTAACAAATTGTTAATGCATTAGTAAAGTGTGTGGTAATTGTGAGTCAGAAATAGTCTATC
This sequence comes from Carollia perspicillata, assembly GCA_004027735.1. Classification (NCBI taxonomy): domain Eukaryota; kingdom Metazoa; phylum Chordata; class Mammalia; order Chiroptera; family Phyllostomidae; genus Carollia; species Carollia perspicillata. The sequence goes on from PVKM010003941.1 coordinate 48,419, forward strand.
ACAAAAAACAAATTGGAACTGCACTTGTAAACATGTACCCTGTTTGAATATTCTTGTTCCATTGCTGAATTTGAAGAATCAGAATTTGATTTTATTAAGTTGTGGTTGTGTTGGAAAAAGTGTATATCCACATGCAAAAGAATGCAATTGGACCTCTTTATGCCATATACAAACATCAACTCAAGATGGGTTAAAGGCTTAAATGAAAGACTTGAAACTGTACACCTTTTTGAAGAAAACCTGAGGAAAACTTTTGACATTAATTTTGGCAGTGTTTTCTTTGATTTGACATCAAGAACACAGGCAACAAAACCAAAAATAGACAAGTGGTACTGCATCAACTAAAACCTTTCTAAAAGCAAAGGAAACAACAGTGAAAAGACAACCTATGAAATGGTAGGTAATATTTGCAAATATACAAGGAATTCCTACAACTCAACAGCAAACAACAAAACAAAACAAAATAAAAAAAACCTCCAAATAACCAAATAATCTGATTTAAAAATTGGCAAAGGAATTGAATAGACATTACTTTGAATAAGACATATAAATGGCAAACAGGTATATGAAAAGATGCTCAAAATCACTAATCATTTGAGAAAGGCAGACCAAAACCACAATGAAATATCACCCCATACCTGTTAGGATGGCAACTATCAAAAAGTCAGAAGATAAATGTTGATGAAGATGTTGGGGAAGTTAAAATCCCTGTACATTATTGGCGGGATAGTAGAATGGTACAGCCATATGGAAAACAATGTGGAGTTTCCTAAAAAAATAAAAATAGAAGTGCCACAAGATCCAAATTTTCATTTCTGGGTGTATGTCCAAAAGAACTGAAATGAAGGTCCCTAACTGATATCTGCACTCCCGTGTACATTATATTCACTATTTCCAAGATATATAAGCAATCTAATTGTCCTTGACAGATAAATGGATACAGAAAATGTGGTGTGCACATATGCTGGATATTATTCAGCCTTCATTTAGAAGTCCTACCATTTGCTACATTGTAGGGGCCCAGCGGCCATAAGGGGTTAAGGAGAGGGTTTCTCACCGCGAGAGTGGTGTGGAAACCTGGTTTCTAGCCTCAAGGCCGTTCTGGGCCCAGACTACCTCCCAACTGCTGATTATCTGGTTGTTCCCATGCGCAGGGGGAGGGCATAGCCCTTCTTCACAGGTGCAAAGAAAGTATGCACTAATGAGAACCTTGTCCCGTGGGAACTTGTAAGTTTTTATCTCAAGGATACGCTTTGTAGCTTCTGAGGCACGGTGCTTAAAAGCTTTGCGCTCTTTCAATAAACTCGCCATGACCATCAGAGTCTTGGACCTCTCTGTTAACATCCCTCACCCTGACTTACAAGGCCCCCCTGCCGCAGTGGGCTGCGACACTACATCATGCATGAACCTACAGGACATTATGGTAAATGCAATAAGCCAATTACAGAAAGACACATGCTGTATGATCCCACTTATTAGGTATCTAAAAATAATCAAACTCATAGAAGGAAAGAATAGAATGGTGGTTGCTGGAGGCTGAGGGGAGGGAGAAATGGGGCATCGTTACTCAAAGAGTATAAAGTGTTAGTTATGTAAGATGAACACCTTCTAGCGATCTGCTGTATGACATAGCGCTTCTACTTAGCATAGACCTCACAATAGGCATTCTGAGCACATACATACACACACAACACAGAAGAACGTAGGGAAATTTTTGGCAGTGGTGAATGCATTTATTACCTTGATAGCGGTGATGGTATCAGGGGGGTATGTATAGGTACAAATTCATCATAATTTACACATTTAATACATACAGTTCCTTGTATATCAAATATATCTCAGTAAATGATAAAAGTAGTGGTGGTATACATATTATATCCTATTAGGGGAATATTCTGTTGAATTGAGGCCACTCAATTCGCTTATTATCATGGGCTCCAGCCTTTCATGGTCAACCACAAAATATCTGGACTTCTAGGAAATGCTCTGAATTAAAAGGTTAGATGTGGAGCATCTTTGAAAAGATTTATACAAATTTAGTACAGTGCCTGGCTTATAGGAAGTCTCTAAGAAATGTTGACTATTAGTGTTATTATCAACAACAACAGCAACAACAACAAATATTAGGTGCTTGCTATGCTTCAGAAACTGTACTCCATGGGAATACAGCAGTGACTAGCAGAGCCGTGACCTCATGTCATTTATTGTCTAGCGCTGTGTTACCTAATAGAGAGCCATTATCCCACGAGACTATTTAAATTAAATAAAATTAACAATTTAGTTCCTCAATCATACTTATCATATCTAAAGCACTTAGCAGTCATCACATGTGACCAGTGGCTACTGTATTGGACAGCACATATTAAAAAAGATTTCCATCTTCGCAGAAAATTTGACTGGACCAGGCTGCTCCAGAGATTCCATCTCTTAGGTTTTCCTGAACACAGCACTCTAAGATCAAGATTCATCATGAGACCCGCTTTGGGGCACCATTTCCATATTATAAAGCTTTGAAGGGAATATTTGTGCAAAAATGATTTACTGTAGAAGCTTACTGGTAGTGATAGAAATAACCTACCAAGTCTATATAGTGCTTTACCCACAGGTTTGATATGATTGAAAGAAAAAAATGTTTATCCACTAGATTATGGTACATTGGGCAAGCAAAAATGATAATATTTTTCTTCGTATGGCCATCATATTTGAAAGACAACAAACTATAATTCAATGTACGATGTAATTGGGAATGCTAAGACACCAGAATGCAGACTGATCATGCATTTGTAAATCTCTGTATGGCCAAATATGCACGAGGTGCTTAGAGGCAGTATTTCCAAAGATGGGTTACCACCTCAGTTCTCCTTCGTGGAGATCCCTGTTGCCACTCTCTCCCAACATATTGGCAAATAACCCAGACCTTGACAAATCATAGAGTTTTTCTCACTGGTTAAGGTGATATATTCAGGAAGAAGCATGGAGAGAATGAAATTTAATTCTAGGAAGTTTGTTGGAACTGCTGTGAAATAGAAAGTAGGGGTGAGGAGCAGAGGCCACCACAGACAGATGTAGCCTAAAAATAAAGGAAAAGAATGGTAGTGGGTCCCCCAAACCATATTATTCTGCACTTTTCATAGCCTTTTTTCTTTTTAAGTTTATTTTTATTTTTTACACTATTACAGATATCACCATTTCCCCCCTTTTGTCACCTCCTCCCAGCTCTTGTCCCTTCCCCTTCCCTCAGGCCATCACCACACTGTTGTCAGTGTCTCTATTGCTATGCATGTCTGTTCTTTGGCCAATCCCTTCCCCTTCTTTCATCTAGTTCCCTCCTCCTCCCTCCCCTCTGACAGCTGTCAGTCTGTTCCACATATCCAGGCCTCTGTTTCTATTTAGTTTGTAAGTACATTTTGTTCATTAGATTACATAAATAAGTGAAATCATATGGTACTTGCCTTTCTCTAACTGGTTTATTTCACTTAGCTTAATAATCTCCAATTCCATCCATGCTGTTGCAAAAGGTAAGATTTCTGTCTTCTTTTTTTATTGTTATTCAAGTACAGTTTTCTGCCTTTTCCCCCCACCCCAGCCCAACACCCCATTCCTCCCCTCTCCCTCCCACTTCCATCCCTCACCCCTGTTATTGTCCATGTATCCTTTACAATTGTTCCTGCAAACCCTTTACCCTTTCCTCCTGAAATTCCCTCCTCTCTCCTCTCTGGTCACTGTCAGAGTTCCTTCTTTTTATTGCCATGTAGTACTCCATTGATTGCCATAGATGTACCATAGCTTTTTTTTATCCACTCATCTATTGATGGGCACTTAGGCTGTTTCCAAATCTTGGCTATTGTAAATAATGCTGTTATGAACATAGGATTGTATATATTGTTTTGAATTGATGTTTCAGGATTTTCGGAAAATCCCAGAAGTGTATTAGTGTATTCCCAGAAGTGGGATCACTGGGTCAAAAGACATTTCTGTTTTGTTTTTTGTTTTGAGGAAACTCTATACTGTTTTCCACAGTGGCTGTACCAGTCTGAATTCCCACCAGCAGGGCACTAGGGTTCCCTTTTCTCAACATCCTTGCCAACACATGTTTGTTGATTTATTGATAGTTGCCATTCTGACTGGTGTGAGGCAATATTTCATTGTGGTTTCAATTTGCACTTGTCTGATGATTAGTGACATTGAGTGTCTTTTTGTGTGTATATCGGTCATTTGTATGCCTTCTTTGGAGAAGTGTCTATTCAGGTCCTTTACAAATATTTTAATTTGGCTGTTTGTGTTCCTGGTGCCTAGTTGTATAAATTCTTTATACATTTTGGAAGTTAACCCCTTATCAGATGTGTCATTGGCAAATATGTTCTCCCATTCAGTGGGTTCCCTTTTCTTTTTGTCGATGTTTTTTTTTTTTTTAGCTGTGCAGAAGCTTTCGAATTTGACGCAGTCCCATTCCTTCATTGTTTCCCTTGTCCTAGGAGACATATCAGCAAAAATATTGCTATGTGAGATATCTAAAATTTTATTACCTATGAAAACAAGCTTTTTTCTTAAATAAATCTTAGTTGCATTACTGTCATTTATCTGAAACCAAATTATCTTGAATTTAAAAAGTTTGAACCTAGATGTGACCCAAAAGGTAATTTAAACTTCTTTTTCTTTTTTTCTGTTAAGGAGCACCCATTGGACTATAAGATATATATATATATTATATATATATATATGATATATATATTTGTATATAGTCTATATTTGTAATATACTTGTGTGTGTATATATATATAATATATATAAGATACACACACACACAAACCCATAGGAGTATATATAAGATATACAGGATATATATATGTGTGTGTGTATGGCATATATATATGCCCTATAGGGTCTTATAAGTGTTGGTCAAAACAAACAAGTATAAGCACAGATTTTTTTTTTGAAGTTTTATGGTTTAGTTTAATATAGTATGCATAGTTTTCATTTCACTCAATAATGTGATTGTTGGGTATATTTATCCCTTTGATAATTAACCTAAATAATCTCATAGGGGCTTAATAATCAATATAATGAAATTATATTACACTGAAAGAGAGTTTACATGTGCCAATTTTCTCATTAATTTAATGATCATCTTGCGAATGTATGGTTTTATATGTTTTTTTTCTAATGACTTTTAAAATATTTTTTGGTCTAATTAATTTATTTGGCATATCTCTCTTGCTTTTTGTCCATTCATTTTATAGTCCCAAGTCCTTTTTGGCATATAATATTTAACTAATGTGAGGTCTTTACAGTCAATATTTCAGTATATTTAATAATAAGTCATGAAACCCTTTAGGAGACATGTCTTCAGACAAGACTGAATTAACAACCTTTCTTTTTGCACTTTTTGTTGTATAGATGGGTCAGGTGGGCTACGAGGAAGATAATGTAATATTTTTGGCTTACAAAATTTTTATGATAACTTTTTGGTGGTTCTTTCTCTGTGTCCCGAGTCAGTAATTGTTGTTTGACTCCCATATGTGGCGAAACCATGCATTTCATAAGGTCTCATTATTTTTCTAGCTTAATAATCTCCATTTTATATAAACTAGAAACTCAGAGTTTTGTATTTTCTACAATAAGGGAGAAAGTTGCTAATAATCATACTAATATTTAACATTATTAATCATTACTAGGACTGATTCTGAAGGAATATGAGTAGTGATTATTCTGCAGTTTTGGATAAGCTCCATCTTACTCCCAACTGAACAACTGTGTGTACTCTGACAGAAATTAGAATGTCAACATGTAATGAGTTAAATGATAGTCATGCATCCCATGGGTCAGAAAACCAGGAGTCGGACCGGAGACCAGTGGAAAAGTATTAATACATACGAGGGAATATAGGTAAGAGAACCAGAGAGGCTAGCAGTGTTAATGGCCTTCTCTCTCTCTCTCTCTCTCTCTCTCTCTCTATATATATATATATATATATATATATATATATATATATATATTATATATTATATATTATATATATATATATATATATATATTATATATTATATATTATATATTATATATATATATATATTATATTGCTCACATTAATATATGCCCACATATAATATATAACAAGAGGGCCACCTGTACACAATGACAATCTAATAGGCAAAGTTGGGTTTAGGTGCTTATTGTAGCATCCACCAATCGCGAGAACAAACATCAGAGACTTTCAGGGTTTCAAAGATGTTACTTTATTGGCCAAAGCTTTACCTGCACAGGGGCGAACTCTCCAAATGTGTCCGGAGACACAGTGCTCCTAAGAGCTGCAAATGAGAGTCGCGCCTTAACGCTCAAAACAGCTAGGTTCTTTTACAGAAGC
>PVKM010003942.1:0-54671 GCA_004027735.1 Carollia perspicillata
TTATCCATTTCCGCTTGGGTCTCCCGCTGGCCTGCCATCCCGACCCGCCATTCCCAGGCTCTGCCTGGGGCGCGTCCAACGGGGAGGCAGACCTGTGTTGGGTGTTAATGTATTTCAAATCCACTTGCTTATGATTTAAGTGAAGTTGGTTTAATCCACTTGTTTATGACCAAACAACAACAACAAGAAGTTGCTTTGTTATAAGTTTGAAGTCAGTTGTGCCAGGATGTCATCATTCTACATCTGTTGTTCATAAGCGGTCGGCAGCCCCGCTATGACAAAAGGACATTTACTATGTATACTGAGAGTGTGAGGACTATTTGAGAGTTTCGGTCTGGGCAAGGCGACTCTTCCATAACTTAAAAACTCTCCAAAGACCCTTGAGACATTTACTTCTACAAGTGGCCAGACAAGGAGAATCTTTGGTGGGTTGTGGTGTTAAACTTTGCAGCGGTCTCAGAAGTGATAATCCTCAGAGCAGCTCAGCCCTCTGCTCTGATACTGGCCTCTTGGTTCCCTAGCAACAGTGCTCTAGCAAAAGGGGACTTTTACTTTTGCGCTGGCCGCCAGAAATCAGCTTTTTGATTGGTCGCTACTGACTTTCCAGAGTGTGTCCTCATGCAAAGAGGCACACCCAATATTAAATTTGGACATTATTTCTTCACCTTCCCTTGCCTGGAGCAATAGCGCGTGATTACACTGTCATTTGGATTATGTTATTCCTTTATTTGGTTTATTAAGAGATATCATATTGGCTTGTGAAATTATAATTCACACAATGAGCCTGAATAAATTGATCACAGAAGTTTGCTGGAGGAGTGGCCTCACCTTGGTCCTGGGCCCAGCACGGGGGGCAGAGAGGGGGTTGGGAGGCCAGGAATCTGTCCCTCCAGTTCTAAATTAATCGTTGCAAAAACCAGAATCAGTCTCCGAGTATAATGTTTGCTACCTCCCCCTCCCTCCCCACTCCCCTCAAATGCAGGAGATGGAAGGTGTCCCTATGGCCCTGGAAGCTGGTGAGCTCAAACCCTCTGTCTGAGAACTTGTTGGTTCCCACCTCAGAGCTTTTCCTCTTGCAGTTCCTGCTGCCCCAAATGCTCTTCCTTCCTATCCCTACCTCTCGGCTCTATCTTCAGGGCTCCCTCACACCAATTAGGTCTCAGCTCAAGTATCACCTCCCTGACCATACATGCAAAGAAAGCTATGTGGGGGAGAAAGAAATGTTCCTCTACCATTCTAGCTTCTTTCTGCTGTTCAAATAATTAAATCAACATGAGAAAGATTGACACAAGAGAAAATAACCAAATTTACTGAGAGCCCACGTACATAGAGGTTCAGAGACAGATAAGTAAAAATTAAAAAATGTATGACACCCTGAGCTAACAAATGTCAAGGGGGAGGAGATCAGTAAGAATTGGCAGGTCAGTAAGAAGAGCAGATGTTCGGTAATTTGATGTATGCCCTGCCATAGAGAGAGCCATAAAACATCTCTGGTAATAACTCTTATTAAGGGCAAGGTAGTTTTAGGGGGCAGAGAAGTTTCTTCTGAGCCTGCAGGGTCTGCATTGCCTTGGGCTCAAAATAATCGATCTGCCATACTAGCACATCTTAGGGAGGCCTGTTCTAAACCCCTTCACCCACCCTCAAGTCTATCCCTTCCCCGGAATGAATTTCATTATAGCACTAACCACTATAGAAAACTTGCCTACACTCATGTGTTTATTTCCTGTGCATTATCTGTCTTCCTCACTGAATTTTATACAACTAATAATATAAGCCATAATAATTGGGTTAGAAGAAGATAATACAAGATGTGGAAAATATAGAGCAGGGTACAGGAGACTGGGAATTGTGGGAGTGAGGAGGATGAATTTTAAATAGGATCATCAGGGTAGGCTTCACTGAGAAGGTGACATCTGATAAAAACTTGAAGGAAATGATGGAGCCAGTCATGCCAATACCTGGAGAAAGAGCCTTCCGGGCAGAGGGAGCAGCTAGGGCAGTGGTTTTGAGGCCTGTTTTATTTGAGGAACTGCAACCAGGCGCATGTGGCTGGGCTGCGGTGGGGCAGGGTGGGGGAGCAGTAGGAGGTGGGGACAGAATGTGTGGGTGGGTCTTGAGTGAGCTATGTTTTAAAGGCCCAGTCAAGGAGAACAGAAATGGGGGCGAAATGTAAGATGCCGCACTAATCTAGGCCAGATGTGATGGGGTCGGGAAAGCAGCGAGGTGTCCAGATTCAGAATGCGTTCTCAAGGCAGAGTGCGCAGGGATTGTGAAGAGACTGAATGCGTAGAGTGAGGAAAACAGGAGGCAAAGAGGACTCCCAGGTTTTGACTTGAGCACCTAGAAGGACAGGTGCCATTGCCTGAGATATGGACGGGGGCAGTGTTTGATTTGAGGCCGGTTATGTTTGAGATGCCCGTGCCCATCCGAGTGAAAGTGGCAGAAATGAAGTATTTGTCCCTAGTAGTCGGTCAATAAAGTCTTGATGAATGAAATGGAAGAAATACGCAGAGTGCCTGGGCTAGCATAACGGGAGTCCGGTAGGAAAAGAGAGCATCTTGGCTCTGCAAGAGCTGCGCCTGGTTTGCTTTCCCCAACCCATTCTTCTCCCAAGCCTATTCATCTTCCGCTACCGGTTTTGAGAGGCTTACTACGGTCCAAGTTTCGGGGCATCCTCTCATTTCCTCTTAACAAAGTTCTTAGCAGGTACTCAAGTGCCTACAAAGTGCCAGGCACTGTCCTTGTACACAGGGACCTGCACACGAGAAATGTCTAGCCTCAGGGGACCTAGGCTAGACCGGGCAGGCAGCACGACTAACGTCTCTCGACTCCCCGCTCCGAGAGCCCGGAGGGGGCGGGGCTTTGGGAGGTTCAGGGTGCGTGTAGCGCACAGGGGGCGGGGCACGACGTTGCTATGGGGATTCTGATAGGCTCCAACTGGAAAGGTTGACCGCCGTCAGGCCCGCCCCTCTGGAACGCGGTGGGAGAATGTGGTGATTGCAGCGGTTCGGGGCTCGGAAGCAGAAGCAGCGGCGGGTCGGAGGGAGTCGGCAGGTGAGAGGGGAAGGGGCGCTGTGGAGTTGGAGTGGGCCTTCCCCCGTTGGACCTGCTGCCTTTGGCGGCCAGAGGGTGCAACCCAGACCCGGCAAGAGTCCGCAGCCTGGTCTTGGCCTAGAGCCTCTCTTCCTGAACGTCCTGGAGCCAGTGCTGCCTCTCTTTGGCTCCGGTCCGGAGGGGAGGGCTGCCCTTGACTCTCGGGGCGCCCAGCACTGCAAAAGGGCTAAGGTCTAAAGTCCTAGAAACCTTGTTTAGTATTTTTGAAGGAAGAAGGGAAGTGATGGCTGGGGAGGAAGTGGGGATAGTGAGGGTGGCTTGGGGATCCACGCCCAGGGTTGAAGGTGGCAGGGCTGCCAGGCGGCAGTGACTCCAGTACTTTTCTAACGTTTTTTAGCTGCCAACACCCAACACATAAAGCTGGTAAGAACAGAGCAGATCTGGTCAGGTCCTGAGACGCTGAGTCCAGCGCAATGTTGTGGAAGACAGGTAACCTACGTGGGACGGCTTGGCCTTGGGAGGGTTAGGTGACCAGTTGGGAATGGGGCTACCTGGAGGGAGTCCAGTCCTCTGGTGGCTGGGCCTCCTCCCGTGCTGTGGAGATGTGGGGAGACAGGTTCCTCTTATTCTTGGAGCTGGGCGTGGAAAAGAGAGGGAAATGCTCCCCACCTGGGAATCAGTTCCCCTCTAAAGGAGTCTCTTTCTTTCTCATTCCCTCTCCCCCACAGTGCAGAGGCCCTACCTTCTTAGGTGATAACAGCATGTGCTGAGAACAGTCCTGTGAAGTCAGTACTCCATCTTACAGATTAGGAAACTGAGGTCCAAGAGGGGAAGGGCTCGCCCAGGCGAGCTGGCTGGGTGCAGGTCCCACCTGGCTGACCTCTTTAGCTCTTCTAAGGCCTCTTGGGGGTCTGTGGTGGAGAACAAACATCCTGGATGAGACTCAGGAGACCTGGAATCTGGCTACAGTGTACTGTCAAGTTCTGTGTGATGGAGCTGGTCTGGGTATAGAAAGGATATGACCTCAGCTATTAGTTTTTGCTAATTCTAGCACTGTTGTGGCTACAACAGCAAGTAAGGACCCAGGCTTCAAACACACTGCCCTAGTCCAGGCACCATCAGCCTGCTCACTGCATGCAGGAGCCAGCGGTTGCAGGAAGGGCCAGTTCCACCCCAAGCCTAGGACTTGTTCCTCTTGTGTGCAAGCTGGGAGCTTCTGCAGGGCTGAGCAGCATGTGGATGGTGGGCGGTGAGGGCAGGCGCCATGGGAGTCACTCTTACTCATCCCCCAACCCTCCTACAGTGCTCTTGCTAGCCTTGGTGGACCAGGTGCTGGTGCTGGAGAATGGGCTCCTGCGGAAGCCACCCATGGGCTGGCTGGCCTGGGAACGCTTCCGCTGCAACATTGACTGTGATGAGGACCCAAAGAACTGCATCAGGTGAGTAAGGTCCACACCACCTGGCGAGCTTTGCCCAAGGCCCTGTAGAGTGGGGGCAGGGAGGAGAGGGTCAGAGTGCTCCGCCTCTCATCCCAGAGAGACTGCAGCCATAGGTCGCTTTTGGAATGCCTGACCTGCTTGGGGCCTCTGTGAGGCCCTGCAGGCTGTGGAGCAGATACCTTCTAGTGGACCCACCCCTGAGATAATTCAAAGGAGATCGTTGTAAAGCCAGGCCAGATCTCACGGTGCTTCCCCTAGCTCCGTCCTGCCCCTTGACCTGGTGGCCAGACCATTCCTTTCAACTTCACATGGCATAGGACTCATAACATAATCCCTATTGTCATTTATAATTGTTACCTGGCTTAGTCTTCAGACGAGGGTCCTGGACTCACATTCAGAGCACCTGAGAAGCTCTGAGAAAGGCACCGAAGATGAGCAACAGTTAGGCCAGTAAGCTGCTCCGTCCCCTGCCCCTCTCCAGTGAGCAGCTTTTCATGGAGATGGCCGACCGACTGGCACTGGACGGATGGCGAGACCTGGGCTACACGTACCTTAACATTGACGACTGCTGGATTGGTGGGCGTGATGCCAACGGCTACCTGGTGCCGGATCCCAAGCGCTTCCCCAATGGCATTGCCTTCCTGGCTGACTATGTGAGCTCTGCCCCACAGCCCTGCCCCTCAGCTTGGGGGCCAGATGACTCTTTCCACCCCACCCCACATGGGGCTCCCATTCCATAATCCCTGCTTGAGAACTCAGTCTGATGGGGAAATATAAAGACACAGCTAGGTATGGCTCACAGTGGTGGGTAAGGGCCAGGAAGGGATTTCAGAAAGTTGTCTGGAAGAGGAGTTAATTCTTGAGCTGACACCAGAAACATGGCATGTAAGGCAGAGGGGATGGCAGAAGCAAAGGCCTAGAGGCAAGAAACAACCCACGGAGGTATGTGTGTTGGAGGGAGGGGAAGGACTGAAGTCTGCAGAGGCTAGCCAACAAGTGCGGACCCTTTCCTTTGGGCACTGGGGCACCGTTGAAGGTTTTAATGGGGACTGGTCAGGTGCGCCTGAACCTCCGGTGTCCTTGGCTCTCCCCACAGGCTCACTCCCTGGGCCTGCAGCTGGGCATCTATGAGGACCTGGGCAACTTCACCTGCATGGGTTACCCAGGCACCACGCTAGACAAGGTGGTCCAGGATGCTCAAACTTTTGCCAAGTGGAAGGTGGACATGCTGAAGCTGGATGGCTGCTTCTCGACCCCAGAGGAACAGGCCAAAGGTGAGTCCCACAGCTGTCTGGGGGCCATAAGGGAGACAGGAAGGGATGGCCATGGGAGGCCTGCCAGTGCCCACTTGGCTGAGCTTATATGTCTATATGGCCCCCGGAATGTAGTATTTCCTAATTTCCCTCACCAAGGGGCTGGGCAATCTTGGCTCCCAGGCCCCCAGAAGATGGGTTGGCACCATGCCCCACCTAGGAAGCATTTGCAACTTTGGGTACAGGGGGAAGCACCTCTGTTGAGCCTCAGTTTCCTCACATTTGGTGGGAAAAGGTCTGGGCTGAGGCCCCACACTGCCTCCTGCATCTCCTTGGTCCTGAAACATGGGTGTTGTACTCCTCCAGGGTACCCCATGATGGCTGCAGCCCTGAATGCCACAGGTCGCCCCATAGCCTTCTCCTGCAGCTGGCCAGCCTACGAAGGGGGCCTCCCCCCCAAGGTAAGCCATTCCACACACCCACCTGCAGTGTTCTCCACACCTGGCCTCCTCACCTCCTGTGCGGAGTCGGGGCTCCTCTCACAGTAGTTGCCCACTTGGCTGATTTGTAGGTCTCTAGAAAGGGTCCTAAGTGCCCCAGAGGGGACCTCAGCCAATCTAGGATCTTAGAGAAGAGGAGGCACTTATGTGGGCTGAAGGCATGGCAACCATGTGTGATGTGCCGACCCATGGCAGCCATCAAGTAGTCGGAATCTGCGTTGTACTGAGTGGGCTAGGAGACCCAGAAGGCTGCTGAGGATAGGCAGGTGGGGCCATGCCTCTGAAGGGCCTTATGGGCACCTCCCCAAGGGCCCCTCAGCACCTGGGATGCTAGAAAGGTTGGGATCAGACTTGCAGACCTGGGGGCGAATGCTGGCAGAAGGTGGGACTCTCACCGTGAGAACGCAGAGTATGTATGCAGCAGGGATATCGTTGGTACACCAGCTTGGGTCGGTATCCTGGGCTTGACCCCAGCTGGCAGGGGAGGGCTGGGTAGGCTTCTGGCACCAGCACACATGGAGTGGAGGCCTGGGCAGCCCCAGAGCAGGACCGCTCTCTCTGAGGCCTTCCTTGCCCTGAACAAGCTTGGGCCTGTCCGCTCCCCTTCCCCACCTCCGTCTCCTGCTGAGCCTCCCCAGTCCCTGTGTGGGCCTCTAGGCAGCAGGTTGTGACTCTGGTGCTGGACTCTGCCTCCTCTGACATCCAGGTGAACTACAGCCTGCTGGCAGACACCTGCAACCTCTGGCGCAACTACGACGACATCCAGGACTCCTGGAGTAGCGTGCTCTCCATCCTGGACTGGTTTGTGGACAATCAGGACATACTGCAGCCAGTGGCAGGCCCTGGGCACTGGAATGACCCCGACATGGTATACCATGGTATTGGGAGGGGGATGTCCCAAGGCCTACCACCCACGATGGACCTGCTCCCCACTGCCCTGTGCCCTCTAACTGGTCACTCACAGCCAGGTTCTAGATCAGTGTCTCTGAACTGTGTCCTTGAACCAGCTGCATTAGACTTACTTCGGAGCCTATTTACAATTCTGTTCCCAGGGCCCCACCCCCGCCATTTGGATCAGAATGTTGAGGGGGGCCTGGGAATGCCCATTGTTGACAATCTTCCCAGGCAATTCTGATGCTTGAAACTTGGGACTTGGTCTGTAGTGACTCTGTGTGAGACATTCTTCCTCTGCAGGGTGAAGCGTGAATATTCCAGGCTTTCTCGCCAGCCCTCCCTAGCCTGCCCTCACCCAGCCCGCCTTGACTCTCCTTCCAGTGCCCAGTGCACTGTTTTGCTCCTGCGGAGCATCCACAGGCAGAACTGGCTCCGTGTGCCCGCCTCAGTCACAGCCCTGGTGACTTAACTATTTTTGCGATTTGTCTTATAGTTTTATTGCTATCTCTTCATTTAGCCAAGTGTTTACTACCAGTGATGATTATAATAACGAATACTCCGCTAGATGGTGGGGCACCTGGAGAAACAGAAATTGACCCACGTTAGGAACCTAGCTCCTGCTCTGCTGTGCACTTTGGGAGAGTGACTTGATTTTGTTTGGGCCAGTTTTGTCAGGGAAAACGAGAATAATAACATTAGTTACCTTATAGAGGGTTGTTTTGAGTATGAAGTGGATGACCCTTTCAAATGCTGGGTATAGCTGGGCACATGCACAGTGCTTAAATTGGTGTCACCAAATAGGTGACAGTGGTGTGAGCAGTAACCATTTCTGTCCCGTCTGGGTTGGTTACGCCCGTCAGCTGTGGGTAAGGCGGCTGGGTAGTTGGTTACTGGCAGAAGCAGGGACTCTCTCTGGCTCTGGTCCCAGTTTCCTACCACTGCCTCCCTGGGTTTCTTGACTTGCATGTTTCGGTTTACAAACGCCTTCAGCAACAGGATTGTATTGGATCATCTGAACAACCTGTGACACGACCAGCACCCCCATTTTGGGGTGAATAAAAAGCTGAGGCTCAGATGCAAAGTGACTCCACTCATCCCAAGGCCACGCTGCTGGGGAATGGTGTTTGCCAAACCAGGCTCCCACATGTTGCTGTCCTTCCCATCACCACCTTCTCTTGCCTCAGCTCCAAGCTTGGGGTGGCTCCCTGGGACCCGCTCCCTGAAGAGGGAAGGGCTGACTGCTCCTCTCCTCTGCCCCCAGCTGCTCATTGGGAACTTTGGCCTCAGCTTCGAGCAAGCCCGGGCCCAGATGGCCCTGTGGACAGTGCTGGCTGCTCCCCTCTTCATGTCCACAGACCTGCGAACCATCTCTGCCCAGAATATGGACATCCTGCAGAATCCACTCATGATCAAAATCAACCAGGATCCCTTAGGCATCCAGGGACGCAGGATTCTCAAGGTACTGGGGTATGGGGGGAAGGGAGGGAGGCTAAGGGGCTAGGCTCCCCTGAAAACAAGGCTGTTGAGTTGAAGACTGCTGGGTGCTACTCCAACTGCCCGCACTCCCCTGGCTTAGAGCAGGGCCAGAGCTCATGGGAGATGGGGAAGGGAGATGTCCCCGTGCCTGTGCACAGGGAACAGTGAGCCTCTCCGTTCAGAATTGCAAGATGTCCAGCAGAGAGCTGGGACTTCCCTGCAGTGTTGAGTTGTTTGATCCAAGGAGCATGACTATTACTCTCCATGGCATCTGCTATGTACTGACCACCTACTGTGTGCTGGGCATTCTAGATATATTTTCTCAGAAGGTAGATCTCCTTTCCTGTTTTACAAATGAGGAGACTGAGGTTTGAAGAGTCTAAGTAACTTCAGCTCAGGGCCCCACAATTGGTAAACAGTGCAATTGTACTTGACCCCAACAGTGTCACCCCAAAGTGTGTGCTCTTTACACAAACCCTTTCACCTCTAATAAAAAGAACTCTACACACCTATAGCACGCACCTTTGGAACTGGTGAGGCCCAGAGAGGTAACTAATGCCTGCCAGGCCAGGGACCTTCTGGGGGATGAGGGTTCACGGTCCTGGCTGCTCAGGTCAGAGTGATCAATCCCACTGGCCCACTGGCCCAGTGGCCAGTGCCCTCCACTCCAGTGCCCCAGCTATCCCTGTCTTTCCACGCCCCCCCCCCCAAGCATACCCAGCGCTCTCTGAAGCAGGACCTCATGCAGCATTGTGTGTCCTGGCACCGAGTAAGTGTTGGGGAGCATCTGCTGAGTCAGGGAAGGAAGGAAGGTAGACTAAGAGAAGTTGGCGTGCTGGAGGGCTGTGGTGTCCTCCCCAAATTTTTGCATGACAAAACTGGGGGCTGGGGGGTGGGGGGCAGGAAGGGGACTTCAGGGCCCACCTTAGCAGGGACCCCAGCAAGTAGCCATCTTCTGTGCACAGAACAAATACTCCATCGAAGTGTTCCTGCGGCCCCTGGCCAGTGATGCCTACGCCTTAGTCTTCTTCAGCCGCAGGACAGATATGCCTTATCGCTTCCACTGCTCCCTGGCCCAACTCAACTTCAGCAGCTCCAGCTTGTATGAGGTGAGCGCTCTGCAGGTAGCAAGTGCCTTTTGTTTCCTTGGGAGAGCATTGCTGGGGGTGGTCCTCACTCACACATGGCCTCCTCTAAGCCATGGGCCTTGGGTTCTGTGTCAGGTGCCCATGGGGCAGCTGCAGGCACTGAGGGCCACGGCTGGTGCTGTCCTCTGCCCCGGTACCTTCCAGCTATGCAAGCAGAACTCCTGGGTGTAAACGAGTCCCATTCCCCACTGAGGCCATGCTCCTCCCCTCACTGGCCAGTCCTTGCTGCCACATTCCTCACCTTGTCTGTGGGCTGGGCTGTCAGCACTGCCTGTGTTTGGGCATCTGGTGGCTGTGCCAGTGAGGAAGTAATAATGGGAGACTCAGGTCTCCCACTTCTGTAGTGCACACTGGAGGCCCAGGACAGACAGGCCGAAGTCCACCCCTCCACGTCCTCTGAGGAGTCTCTGCACGGCCATTCTTATGGTAGCATTGTTTATGTCCCTCCCCACTGCAGGCCCAGGATGTCTACACCGGTGCTGTCATCAGCGGCCTCCAGGCTGACACCAGTTTCACAGTGATCATCAATCCTTCAGGGGTGGTGATGTGGTACCTGTATCCTATTAGGAAGCTGGAAGTACCTCAGCTATGAGGAGCTGAGACGTGGGACAGGCTGCAGCAGCACCACTGGACCCAGACCATGGAGCCTTGGCTTGCTGAGGGCCAGTAGGCAGGGTTCTCTGCTACCCAGGTCTGCTTGGCAAGCGACCCCATCAGACCCCAAGTGCAATCTCAGGGCCAGGTTCCACGTTCTGCCCAAGTGTGAACTCTCCTGGAAACTTGTCTTGGGCACTTTCCTGTTGCCTTCCTGCCCTCTTACCTCATCTGCACGGCTGCACAGATGTTGCTGAACAACTCGGCCAGCCTCCTGAGCCCCCGAGGCAGGGGCACTGGTACCCATCACGACTCCAGCCTCTCACCTTTCCCTGACTCTGAAATCAAGATTTGGAATTTTTCTTAAAATTAGGAGTGGAGATCTGATCTCTTGTCTGGAACTTCCATGCATCATATGGTTGGCTGTGCAGGCTGACACTGCATGGGAATAACCTTGGCTCCCTCGGGTCACCAATAAAGCTGTTCTTTAGTCGCATAGGTGTAACATGGACCTGGGGCAATGGGCACCTTCAGTTACGGACTCTGGCAGCACAGAGGGCACTGGTTTTACATCTCGCCTCGTGTGGAAGATGTGTGGCATCTTCTGGCCTCTCATTTTCCGAAGTGGCCTGCAGATTATACTTTAGTCCAGACTTGCTCTTACCGGGGAGCCATCCCTGCCCTGCCCGACACAGTGGTGGTGGTGGTGACAGCACAGCGAGGCAGAGCAGCCATGGTCCCAGGCCCTTTGCCTTGTGCATCCCTTCCCCACTGCGTTCAGACGTTCCAGGCTCTGCTGGCCACGACTACCACTCTCACCTGCCCCTCTGCTGCACGTGCAGTTCCTGATCAGCTAAGGAACTTTGCACTGTTGTCTTAGACGCCTTTCAGCTCATCCCACCTTTTTGACAGGGCTTCACTCAGCTGTTCTCAGGGGCTGGGTGCCGATGAGGGGTTTCAGCTCTGCCTTTCTCCCACAGGGTCCCTGCAGCTTGTCCTCTCCCCTAGGGTCTCCCCTCCTAACCTGGCTGCAGCGGAGATTCAAATTCCCCAGTTGTGTCCAAGAAAAGTCGAGGGTCTCTGTGTCTTAGAACACATTTCCTGTTCCTCCTTTTTCAAGTAAAAGAATAGTATGTTCTTGGCTGCCTTCCTTTGGTTCCTATTTTCTAAGCCCTCTTCCCTTAGCTGAGATAGGGCACCTGGCTTCCCTGATGGAAGCCAGCAAACTTGAATATGGATCCACTGGAATTAACATGTCTGAGGAGTAGAAAGAAGAAGGAAGAGAAATGCTCAGAGGCTCATGGGACACCATGCAACATACCAACATACATATAAAGAAAGGACAGCCCTGGCTGGTGTAACTCAGTGGATTGGGCATGGGCCTGTGAAGCAAAGGGTCGCCGTTCGATTCCCAGTCAGGGCACATGCCTGGGTTGCAGGCCAGGTCCCCAGTAGGGGACACATGAGAGGCAACCACACACTGATGTTTCTCTCCCACTCTTTCTCCTTCCTGTCCCCTCTCTCTAGAAATGAATAAAGAAAATATTTTTTTAAAAAAGAAAGGACAGAAAGAATATTTGAAAAAATAATGGCTCAAATCTTCCATATTTGATGACAAATATATATATTTATCAAATATATACATTATATATATATTTAAAATATTTTATTTTTAGAGGGGAAGGGAGGGAGAAAGAGAGGAAGAGAAACATCAGTTGGTTGCCTCCCACACACCCCCCACTGGGAACTGGCCTGCAACCCAGGCCTGTGCCTTGACTGGGAATCAAACCAGCAACCTTTGGTTTGCAGGCCAGCACTCAATCCACTGAGCCACATCTCCCAGGGCTGATGACAAATATTAATCTACACATCCAAGAAGGTCAATGAGCTCCTAGCAGGATAAACGCAGTGAGATCCATACCTAGACACATCATATTCAAACTCTCAAAAGACAAAGGGAGAATTTTTTAAAGCAACAAGACAGAAGCGACTCAACACACATTACATACAAAAGACTTTGAGATCAATTAAAATAAATACACAACATACCAAAAATACTAAAACACAACATATCAAAATGTAGGAGTCGAAGTAGTGATCAGAGGGAAATTTATAGCTATAATTTGCCCATATTAAAGAAAGAGTAAAGACAACCCACACAACAGGAGAAAATATTTGCAATTTGTATTTCTGATCAGGGACTTCTATTTAAAATATATAAAGAACTCTTAAAACAATAATAAAAAGAAATAACAATTAAAAATAGGCAAAGAGCCCTGACCAGCATAGCTCAGTTGGTTGGGCCTCTTCCCTCAAAGCGAAAGGTCCCAGTTCGACTCCCGGTCAGGGCACGTGTCTGGGTTGGGGGCTCCATGCTCCGTCCCCTGTTGGGCTGCTTGCGGAAAACCACCAACCAATGTTTCTCACCCTCTCTCTCTCCCTCCTTTCCCCTCTCTATAAAGTAAATAAGTAAAATCTTTTAAAAAACGTTTACAAACATGCGAAGTATCTGAATAGACATTTTTCTAAGGAAGATATGCATATGGCCAAGGCTCAACATCACTAACCATTGGGGAAGTGCAAATGAAACAATGAGACACCACCTCACACCCAGAAGGCTGGCTAGAATAAAAATGTGAGGTACTAAGTGTTGGCAAGGGTGTGGGTTGGAATCCTCATACCTGCTGACAGGAATGTAAAACTGGGACAGCTACTGTGGAAGATGGTCTAGCATTTAATTCCTCTAATGGTTCAACACAGAGTTATCATATGACACAGCAATTCCACATCTAGGTACATCCCCAAAAGAAATGAAAACATATGTCCACACAAAACCTTGCAAACAAGTATTTACGGCACCATTATTTACAACAGCCAAAAGGTAGAAATAATACAAATGTCCGCCAAGTGATGAATGGATAAACAAAATATGGTTAGCCATACAATGGAATACTATTCAGCCATAAAATGGAGTAAAATATGGACATGTCACATGGATGAACCTTGAAAACATGCTAAGGGAAAGAAGCCAGGCACGAAGACCACAACATCATGATTCCACTCATATAAAAGTCCCGGACAGGAAAAGCTACACAGAGACAGACAGTGGTTGCTTAGGACTAGGTGGGGAGGATGAGGGTATGCGGGCTGACAGCTAAAAGGTCCAAGCATTCTTTCTGAGGTGATGAAAATGTTCCTAAACTGACCGGAGTGATGGCTGCACGTATCTGTGAACTTACTAAAAATCATGGCATTGCACACATTAAAATGGGTGGACTATATGATATGTGGATTATATATCAATGACGCTGTTATAAACAAAACAAACCTCACACCTATTTCCATGGCAGTATTATTCACGATAGCCAAGATGCATAAGCAACCCAAAGGCCACTGACAGATGAGTGCACAAAGAAAATAAGATATAGTCATACAATGGAATGTTAGCTTTAAAAAAGAAGGACGTGCGGCCACATGCTACAACATGGATGAATCTTGAGAATATTATGCTAATAAGCCAGTCACCAAAAAACCCCAAGTACTGTATGACTTCACTTACATGAGGTACCTAAAGAGTCAATTTCACAGAAACAGGAAGTAGAAAGTAGCCCGGAGGTTCCCAGGGGTGTGTGGGAGGGGAAACAAGGAGTCTTTCGCTGGGTATTGAGTTTCAGTCTTGTAAATGAAATAGTTTGAGAGACCCACGGGACAACAGTGAGTACCCACATCTCCCAGTTTCCGCAAGTTGGTTTTACTCTACTCTCTTTTAACAAAAGACCTACATTAGTACAATACCTATTTTCACTAACCAAAAGGAATCCTAACAGGATTTTCGCTTTTATGAAAAAAGCCATTACTGTACTAATATAGGTGTTTCACAAAAGTGAAGTGGCATGATGCAAACTTCCAGAAAGCAGGGGACACTCTTTGCTTTATGCCATCCTGGCTTGAGAAGTTTCATAGGATCACTCTACTTCCACATAGTGGGGAAAACCTGCATAGCTAACACCACAGAAGTACACACTTGAAAACGTAAGAAGATAAAATTTATGTTGTAATTTTTACTACAATTAAAAAAGAAGAGCCCTGGCTGGTGTAGCTCTGTAGATTGAGCACAGGCCTGTGAAGCAAAGGGTCACTGGTTCGATTCCCAGTCAGGGCACATGCCTGGGTTGCAGGCCAGGTCCCCAGTAGGGAACACATGAGAGGACATCACACATTGATGTTTCTCTCCCACTCTTTCTCCTTCCTGTCCCCTCTCTCTAAAAATAAATAAAAAAATTTTTAAAAAAGAAGATATATCCCTGAGAGTGAACCAGAAGGTGCCCAGCATTTTGGGGATAGCGGCGTGGACAAGCCCAGGTCAGCCGAGTCCAGCGTGGCTAGACAATAGTCTTTGGGGTCCTAGAGAGTAAGTTTGGTCTGGGTCACAAACAGGATGGCGGCACTCCCAGGATGCAACAACACACACAAAGACAAGGGGAATCCAGTCCCGAAGTGCACACCTTCCAGCCCCTGGGACGCCCAAGAGGAGGAATGAAGAAGGACAGAATTAAATGTCATTAGGAATAAATATCCTACCCACCACTGTTGGCGATCAGAATTAATGATTCCTGTGCTACCTTCTTCTTTTCCAGACTCCTGGCATAATGCAAAATAAACTGTAGTTTTCCTTTTCTCCCATTCAATGCTATCCAAACTTTTCTGCCATCCTTACCTGAACATCAGTGTCTCCAGGACCAGAGCCAGCCTCACTCTTCTCCAGGCCATTTCCATCCATAAAAGGGTGAACACGAGAGGGGAGACTATCGTCTGTACTCAGGGTAAGGAGCAAGAATTTGAAAGGTGTGATGTCAGCAGCATGGATAAATAAGATGTCCCTCGTGTATCCCCCACTCAACCACTCTTTGGCATCTGTCCAAGGACAAAAGTGCCTGTGGGAGATGTGAGACCCAGCGCTATATCCCTAGGGACCTGGGAGAAGTCTTGCCCTCCCATGGGTCATGGAATGGACATACAGACCTTGTTTCTGGCTGCGGACCCTGCAGTGGCTTATGAACTGGCTCCAGCCACTCAGCCACCGTCTGGGAGATGCTGGAGAATGCTGTCTCAGACAATCACCCGTAGGTAGGAGAGCCTGTGTTTCAGAATTTGGTCTACCTTAGTGAATGTTCCATGTGAGCTTGAGAAGAGTTTGTATTCTGCTGTTGTCAGATGATATATTTTATAAGTGTCAGTTAGATATAGTTTGCTACTGCTGTTTAGCTCTACTATGACCACACTGAACTTCTACCTGCGGACCTGTCAATCACAGAGAAAGGGGAGTCTTGAATTCTCCAGCTGCACAGTGGATTTGTCCATTTCTCCTCATAGTTCTCTGTGTTTGCCTAGCATATTTTGGATCTCTGTTGTTAGGTTCATATGCATTAAAAATTGTCCTTTTTATCATTATGTAATGCTCCCATTTCTCCTTAACACATTTCTTTGTTTTAAAAAATCAGCATTGTTTAAAATTAACAGTTATTCAGATTTCTTGATTTGTTAGCAAAATATCTTTTTTCATTCCTTTTCTCTTTTGAAAAAACTGATAAAGTACATATTAAATTTATCATCTTAACCATTTTTAACTGTATAGTCCCGTAATGTTAAGTATATTCACATTGTTGTGCAACTGCTATCCAGAATTTTTCTCTATTGCTTTCCTCTTAATCTATATGTGTCTTTACATTTAAGTAGGTTTCTTGTGGACAATAAGTAGTTGGGTCTCTTTTTCTTTTTTAGTCCACTCTCATAGTCTCTGTCTTTTGATTTGTCTATTTAGACCACTGGTATTTAAAATGATTATTAATATGGTTGGATCAATAGCTACCATATTTTATTGTTTTTTTAAAAATCCTCACCCAAGCATCTGTTTTTATTGATTTTAGTGAGAGGAGAAGGGAGAGAGAGAAACATCGATCAGCTGTCTACTGTACACACCCACACTGGGGATTGAACCCACAAACTAGGATGTGCCCTGACTGAAACCTTTTTGGTTTACTCTTGATGCTTTAACCAACTGAGCCACCCAGCCAGGGCTATCTTACTGTTTTCTATCCCATTGTCCTCATATATATATATATTTCTTTCTTTTTGCCCTCTTTTTCTGCCTTCTCTAGTTTTAATTAAGCATTTTATATGATTGTATTTTCTCTCCTCTCTTACAATGTCTGTACTATTTTCTTCTAACTTTTTTTAGTGGCTGCCCTAGAGTTTGCAATATACATTTACAGCTGGCCCAGAGTCCACTTGCAATATAGCATTATGCTGCTTCACAAATAGAGCAAGTATCTAACGGTATTTCTAACTCCACCATTCTCTTAAAAAGACTGCTGTCATTTATTTCACTTATCCATAAACTATACCATTGAGTACATTGTTGCTGCTCTTATTTGAACAAACTATCATCTGTTAGATTAAGAATAAGAATAAAAAATTTTATTTTACCTTTATTCCTCCTCTAACACTCATCCTTTCCTTATGGAAATCAACTTTCTGATGTATATCAATTTCTCTGAAGAACTTTTAAAAGTGCTTGCAAGGCAGCTCTGTTGGTGACAAATGCCTTCATTATTTCTTTGCCTGATAAAGCACTTCTTCGTTCTTGAAGGATAATTTCACTGGACACGGAATTCTACATCAGAACAATTCAGTCCTGGCTAGTGTGGCTCAGTGGAAGGAGTGCCAGCCTGCAAACCAAAGGGTGGCCAGTTCAATTCCCAATCAGGGCATATGCCTGGGTTGCAGGCCAGGTCCCTAGTTGGGGGTGCGTGAGAGGCAACCACACACTGATGTTTCTGTCCCTCTCTTTCTCCTTCCCTTCCCTTCTGTTGAAAAATGAATAAATAAAATCTTAAAAAAAACAACAACGCAGACATCCCCTTCTCCAAGAAGCGGATGGGACCTTCCTAAGCAGTCGGAATCCCTTCTCTGAGCCCTGTGCAGACCTCCATCATTGCACTTCTGTCAGAAACTAGGAGTGTCTCTCTCTCTTATTGGCCACAGGGAAAAGCCAGAGAGCTAATGCCAGAACTGGGTCCAAGGGAAAAGCCCAAGCTTGAGCACAAATATTTCCAAAGTAATTCCCAAAATGTTCCCCAAGGCCCAAACAGGGCTGAGGATCAGGAAAAGACCATCAGAGCAAGCCAACAGGAAGGGGGCCAGACAACTCCCCAAAGGAACCACACAGAGGGTGAAGTACCCACCTGTTCTCATCCTATATTTTGGGAGTGGGTGGGGTCCAGGACAGGGTGGACACTTGCAAAATGTAATGAAATTGTCTATCGCTGGAGCCATCTGTGCACTGCTTGACGACATTCTTCAGAACTCAGGGTTGGCACGGAGCAGCCTGAGTAAGTATTTGACCCCAGTGGATCCTCGTGAAACCCAGAGCACAGTGTTGGGTAGCTCAGCAGAGGGGTCGGCTCACATGCTCTCACAGTGATTTATTTGGGCCCTCTTTTCCATGGAAAGTTGGAGAACAGGATTCCCCAACTTAGGCAAGTGCTCCATCAAGGGGCACTTCGGCACGAGACTTCAGCATGGAGAAGATCCATCTCTTGGAATCAGATAATGAGTGGTTGAAGCGGGACAAGTGCAGAGCCCAGCCAGGAAGCTGAGAGCCTGGGCACATCCAAGCTGCCCTGCTGGGCGGTCCCAAGGGACCAGCACCAGGCCATGCATATCACAGATGCCTTCAGAAACAGAGACCAAAGCCACAGCAGAGGTGTGCAACAACAAGCAGATTTTAATCGAGGGTGTAAAACCAGGGTGACCCCAGACTCTTTGGTTACTGCAGCTTCTTTTATCCTCAGGACGTAGGCAGGAAGGAGGCCTGTTCTCTGACGAGGACCCAGAAACCAGTCTCCATCGCCAAGCTGTTTTATGCGAACCAATTCAGACCTTCCGCACTCTGGTCGTCTTACAATCTGTTTTCAGGTTTTCCTTCCTTGAGAACAGGAGTCTTCTCATAGTCATCTGTGTTTTTAGGCACTGGGTGTAAGGAAAGGCACCTTGGAATTAAGCTGCCTTTACACCAGCTGCTCCCTCCGCCTGGAACACTCTCTCCTGGTCTGCATGGCCAGCTCCCTTACCAGCTTTACCCTTAGAGTCTTCACTCAAATTTTACCTTCTCCCCAAGGTGCTATTGCGAACTGCTCCCTCTGCCAAACGCTCCTAATCTTCCTTACTTTGTTCTCTACTTTTTATAGCTTTTATCAACATCTCTGTCTTTGCTTTTCCTGCAGTCTGAAGATATATGCCTGGTTACATCATATACACAATGTATATTGACTGCATCTTAGTATTACTAGAATGAAAGCACAGGAGCAGGAATTTTTGTCTGTTTTGGTCACTGGCCTCCCAAGCACACGAAAACAGCACACAAAAGGCACTCAATAAACGAGTGTGTGAATGAGAAGGGAAACCTATGTTCAGATCCTGCCCTGTCATTTCCTAGCCAGCTGTTTGCCGTAGGCAATTGGCTTCCCTCTAGGCCTGTTTCTTCATGAGATTGGGGTTCAAGCACTCTCCTTGCTAAATTTTGCATGTAAAGTGCCTGTCAGGGTGCTCAGCATGAACAAATAGCTAATAAATGGGCAGGCCAATTCACATAATTACTGCCCTTCTAAAAGTCTTCACCCTCCATCCCTTATAAGTAGCCTTTACTCAGGGGGCATCCCTAAGGCAGTTAATGCAGTGGAGCCTTCAGGTCTGGGCTGTGATGAGGGGATGAGGCTATAAGGGCATGAAATTCTCAAAGATCTCAGGATTCTCTCCTACGCCAGCTGAGCTGGCTCAAGAACAGGTGGTCTCTGGCTCCTAGGAGCCCCCATACTTCAGTTACATAGCAGCAGAAGACCTGGGACCAATCTTCTGATCTCATGAGAAATCTGAGGCCTTGTCTGATCTACCATACCACCTCTGACACCATCAATTTTCAAGGCCCTCTGACCACCAGGGATCAAGTCTGCAGCAGGAAAAGGGACTCAGCACTCACCAGGACCTCACGGATGTGTAGAGAGGGTCAGGCCACTACGCACACAGGAAACACCTGCTACTGTTTGGCTCCTGTGCGACAAAAAGAATATGCTAGGGAGCAGGTTCCTCAGTCAGAGGTTAGAGTCCCGGGCTCTGGGGCCAGCCTGGGTTCAAGTCTTGCCTCCACAGCTCAATAGTTGCAAATTTGCTGGCTTCCTAAGGTCTCCAAGCTTCAGTATGCTTAGCTGTAAAATAAAGCTATTAACAGTGCTCACTTCACTGGATTAAGTGAGGGATTAACTGAGATTGTTTATGGCCCTGGCTGGTGTACGTCAGTGGATTGAGTGCCGGCCTGCGAACCGAAGGGTCACCGGTTTGATTCTCAGTCAAGGCGCATGCCTGGGATGCAAGCCGGGTCTCTGGTGGAGGGCATGTGACAGGCAACCACACACCAATGCTTCTCTCCCTCTCTTTCCCCCTCCCTTCCCCCATGTCTAAAAATAAGCAGATAAATAAATAAATAAATAAAATCTTTTTAAAAAGTGAGATATGCTTATGAAGTGCCTTAGCACATCGCCTGGCACCAAACGATAGTATTAATCGTTTGCTCACTCAAAGGCCTTTAAACACCAGATGAGTGCAATGGAACCGCCTTGCCAGAGGTGGCCATGGCTGGTATCAACCATATGAACAGGGCTGTGAGGTAGGAAGAGGTGAAATATAACTGCCTTCGGGAGTGCCCAACTCAACTAGCCAGACAGGGGACAGCTTTCCCCCAAATATGAAATTTTAATTTCTAATCCTCTCCAACAGTTTGTCAGACAAAACTAATTCTGCACATTCTAGTCTTCAGCTGTAGCCAGAACTCAGTGGCTCTGTGTGTGTGTGTGTGTGTGTAATAAGTCAAGAATCATAACTTATTAATGTCTTCATTCATTTGACAAATGTTAACTGGACACCACTGTGTCCCCTGCCTACTGCTAGGCCTCTGCAATGGGACACAGCCTCTGCTCTCAAAGAACTCACAGGTTATGGGGGAATGAGCATGCACACAATCCCAACAGGACTGGCAAAGTAGTGCCAGAAACACGCTGAGGGTACAATACAAGCTTGGCAGAAGGGCAATTACCTGAGAAGGGGAGCTTAGAACGAGCTTCCCAAAAGAACTTCTGAGCTGTCTCAAAGATGAGTTGAATGCAGTGGGGAGGAAGGCAGAGGCCATGCAGGTCAGTGTCTGCATTTAGTTCTGCTCGGCTGGATCCCACAGCTGGAGGGGTCACCGAAGCGGCCAGATGGTGCAGAGCCTCGAATACTAAGGAGCATAATATGATCCACGTGCATGTGAAAACCAGTTCAGACTTTCTCCTGAAGGCTGTGAGGAGCCACTGCACAATTTATAAGCTAGGTAGAGCCTAGCATGCTATTAACTCAGATTTAAAATTATTCATTTCTCAAGACAGAAACATATAGCACACATGTGCTTAATACAACTTATAGTGAAAAAAGCTAGGTCTCCCTCTCCATCCTTTTCCCCAGCCATGCAGCTCCCCACCCCAGAGGCAACCCTATGACCTCTAGATTACTTTGCCATGTCTTCTAGTGTGGTGGAATCTGAGAATTTATACATTAAAACACTTAAAATTTTACTACAAACCACTTTTCCATTTTTTCTTCTTTACATCAAATTTATAGTATTATATTAATTTTGGTTGAAATAGTATGGAATCACGTGCAATAGCCTGAAAATTTCATTCCAATGACATAAAGGAGACATCACAAAATATGAGTTATGACAGGGGGCATTCAGTCTGACGGGATTGAAAATTTCTATAGTACATACTCCCTTAAACATGCTTTTCTCATTTAACAATAAGACTTAGAAGTTTTTGCATATGTGGCATAGATGTACTATAGTTTATTTAAATATTTACTATTAATAAACATGTAGGTTATTTCTAATTCTGTGCTGTTAGAAACAATGAATGTAATAAAATCTTCCCACATGCATCTTTGTGAACACATGCAGGTATTTCTCAGGAATAGATTTTGATAAGCAAAACCAGTAATCAAGAGTAGATACATTTTGCCCTGGCTGGTGTGACTCAGTGGATTGAGCTCTGGACTGTGAAGCAAAGGGTCGCCAGTTCAATTCCTAGTCAGGGCACAGGCCTGGGTTGCAGGCCAGGTCCCCAGCTGAAGGTGTGTGGCAGGCAACCAATTGAAATATCTCTTGTACATCAGTGTTTCTCTTCCTCTCTTTCTCCCTTTCTCCCTCCTCCCCGCTAAAAATAAATGAAATCTTTTAAAAAATGCAGCCCACTGTCAACCAAATTATTGAGGCATCAGCCCTACAATTCTGCTTCTTCAGCCTGTCTAATCGAGAGTGGACTCTGCCTCTAAAATCTAGGCATGGGAGTAAAGCTTCAATTTCCCCCTGTGATTGCCCTTCTAAAAGGAGAGGCAACTACTTGAGAAGGGCCTTTAAACACATACCTGAGTCCTCCTTCTGATCCTGACTTCAGTTTTATGGTGCTACTTTGCTTGGTGAGTCTTCAGGGTTTATATCTTAGAAGATGGTAAACGGGCCTGAGAAGATGAGGTGGCAGGAAGAGAAGCCTCATGTCCAGCAGGCTGGGCAGCCACAAAATTGTGGGATCCAGCTGTACATCTAGCAGGTGGGGACTCATTTGTAGCTGGTGGGGTTCCATATTCTGCAGGCAGGGTTCCATATCCTGCCGGTGGAGCTCCGTATCCCACAGGCAGAGCATCATATCCAGGTGGAGGGGCTCCGTACCCCATAGGCAGAGCTGTGTATCCTGCTGGTGGGGCTCCATATCCCATAGGTGGGGCTCCATATCCCATAGGTGGGGCTCCATATCCCATAGGTGGGGCTTCATATCTCTCTGGTGGGCCTCCGTATCCCTCTGGCAAGGCTCCGTATCCTGCTGGCAGAGCTCTGTATCCTGCTGATGGGGCTCCATATCCTGCTGGTGGGGCTCCGTATCCTGCTGGTGGGGCTCCATATGCTCCCAGGGGGGCTCCATATCTCACAGGTTGGGGCCCGTTGACAACAACTGGGTATGCTGAGAAGAAAAGAAAAAATCAGTAATTTATTTTTTAGAGTGGACAAGGAATAAGTGAGAAGGAGTAAACAGATAAAAGTTATGCTGAAGCAAGCTAACACAGGAAGAGAATCAGGCTAAATAACAGTAAAGCCAGATCCTTCAGCCACCACTAGTTGGGGGCTTTATCATTTCCTGCTGTGCAGGGATTCAAATTAACATGAAAACAACCCTACAGTTATATCTCTGCATTACTTGTAGTTGTATACAGAGATACATGTTTTACTTAATAAAGATCTCTCTGGTGGGCCTCCCTTTACTTAAAAAAGTTTGTTCTGAATATGAATAAAGTAATACATCCTTAATGAGGAATATGTATTTGGAAAATAGAGAAAAGATGGATTTTTAAAAGTCACCTATAATGCAATCAAATACAAAACATATTTTAATGTATTTCTTTGTAGAATATCTTTAATATGTTCATGCAATCATGATTATAACAACTGTATAACTTTTAAATCTGGCTCTTTTTATTTGATGTTATATAAAAATTATTTGTGCCATTAATGTATTTCATAACTTAAAAGCCAGACTATATTTTATTGTATGGATAGGTGCTACTAAGTTCCCCTGTTGTAGGAGAACACATTATTTCCAAATTTCCAATTAATATTACAATAAACATGGACCTTGGCCACATTTCCAAAGTGATTTAACTGGGTCAGGTGAATGAACAACTACCAAGTTATTTTGCTGTAATCCATATTTATGTTTAAGCTAGCTAGAAAAAAATTTTAAAGAACATTCTTAAAGATGCTCAAAGAACTAAAGGAAACTGTGGAGAAAGTCCAGAAAATAATGTGTGAACAAAATAGAAATATTGATAAAGACAGAAACCCTAACAAGAAACCAAAGAGAAATTCTGGGGATCAAAAGTACCAAAACTGAAATGAAAAACTGAGAAGAGAGACCGAAACTTAGATTTGAATAGGCAGAAGAAAGCGTCAGTGAACTGTAAGACAGGAAGTTGTTGAGATTGAGGAAGAGAAAGAAAATAGATTAAAGAAAAGTGAACAGAGCCTCAGGAACCAGTAGGCCACCGTCAAACAGAGACCAACATACACGCTGCATGCAAGTCCAAGACGAAGAGAAAAAGGGGTAGAAGGAATATTTGAAGAAATAATAGCTGAAAGCTTCCCCAATTTGATGAAAGACATGAATATAAACATCTAAGAATTTCAACAAATTCCAGGAGATTAACTTAAAGAGAGCTACACCAAGACACATTATAATCAAACTTGCAAAAGCCAAGGACAAAGAGAGAATTTTAAAATCAGCAAGATAATCAGTAGCCCTGGCTGTTGTAGCCCAGTGGATTGAGCAAGTGCCTGCAAACCAAAGGGTTGCTGGTTCGATTCCCAGTCAGGGCACGTGCCCAGGTTGTGGGCCAGGTTCCCAGTAGGGGGTGTGTGAGACACAACCACACATTGATGGTTGTGTTTCTCTCCCTCTCTTTCTCCTTCCCCTCCCCTCTCTCTGAAAGTAAAAATAAATAAAAAATTTTTTAAAAAGATAATCAGTAGATTTCTCATCAGAAATTTTGGAGGCCAGAAAAAAAATGTCAAAAAACAATCTTATATTTGGCCAAATTTCTTCAAGAGTGAGAGAGAAATTAAGACATTTCCAGATAAATAAAGGCTGAGGGTGTTCATTAACCACTAGACTTCCCTTTCAAGAAATGCTTAAGGGAGTCTGGCAGGGTGAAGTGAGAGGACACTACATAGTAATCTGAAGCTATAGGAAGAAATTAAGATCTCAATAAAGGTAAATCACTGGGCAATTATAAAAACCAACATTGTTATAACAATGGTTCATAATCCCATATTTTGTTTTTTACATAATTTAAGAGAGTAGTACCTTAAAAAGAATTACTAGATTATATTTTGTGGCACACAATTTATAAAGATGTAATTTTGTGACATTACCTGAAATATATGAAGAAGGAACTGTAAAGGTGCAGAGTATTTGTATGTTATTAAAGTTAAATTGGTAAAAATTCAAATTAGTATTACAACTTTAGGATGTTAAATGTAACCTCCATGGTAACACAAAGAAAAATTGCTATAAAATATAGACAAAAGGAAATGAGAAAGGATTTTAAACTTCCTGCTATAAAAATATCAATTTAACCCAAAAGAAGAAGACAGTAGTGCCAAGAAATGAGGGACAAAAAGCTATACAGTATGTAGGAAATGACAGAAAGGCCCCATTACAGTAATTGCTTTAAACATAAATGGATTAAACTCTCCAATCTAAAGACAGAGATGTTTGCATTCTCCTCAGGAGCTTCCCAGTATAATCTCAAACTGGGTGCCCCTACACAGAGGGCAGGGAGAGAGCAAAGAAACAAGCAGACCTCTCCATATTGGTAAGTGGCAGTTTTAACCAATAAAGGAACTTATTTATGAAGGTGTCTTGGGTGGCCACAAGATGAGTAAGATCTCTGTACCCACCCATCAAATCTTAGAAGTTTTTATATAGAGCTCTAGCTGAATTCAGTCATGTATACCATCCTGGTAGTCTCCATACCTCACTTCTATGACAAGGCTTTATCCCTGGAGCTGCTTCTTGGAGCAGGAAAGGGAATCAGAACAAACATTTCAAAGACAAGGGAGGCTTACAATTGCCCGGGTCAGCTTTCAGGAAAACTGGCAGCCATGCCTTCTTGGCGACATCTTCCAACAAGAGACTGGCAGAATCCAAACTCAAGACTCAGTTATATATGCTGTGTACAGAAGACTTACTTTTAAAGATTGTATTTATTTATTTTTAGAGAGAGGGGAGGGGAGGGAGAAAGAGAGGGAAAGAAACATCAATGTGTGGTGTCCTCTCATGTGTCCCCTACTGGGGACCCGGCCTGCAACCCAGGCATGTGCCCTGACTGGGAATCGAACTGGCAACCCTTCAGTTCACAGGCTGGCGTTCAATCCACTGAGCCACACCAGCCAGGGCAACTTACTTTTTTTTTAAAGATTTTATTTATTTATTTTTAGAGAGAGAGGAAGGAAGGGAAAAAGAAAGGGAAAGATACATTGATTGTTGCCTCTACTAGCACTCAATCCACTGGAGCCACATCAGCCAGGGTGTACAAGATACTTACTTGAGATACAAAGACACAAATAGATTGAAAGCAGAAGAACAAAAAAACATGAAATAGAACATTTTACTCAAAAAAAAGAACCCTGGCCAATGTGGCTCGGTTGGTTGAAGCGTTGTCCTGTACACTAAAAGGTTACAGGTTCAATTCCCAGCCGAGGCACATGCCTAGACTGCAGGTTTGATCCCCAATCGGGGTGCATATAGGAGGTGACTGATTGCTGTTTCTGCTCTCTCTCTCTGTCTCTCTCTCTCTCCTCGCTCCACTTCCTCTCTCTGTAGAAGCAATGGAAAAATGCCCTCAGGTGAAGATAACAAAAATTTTTTTAAAAGAATAGAAAAAGATATTACATGCAAATAGTAACCAAAAGAGAGCAAGGGTAGCTATACTATCAAGAAAAAATAGACTTCAAATTTTAAAAAGTTGCTAGAGACAAGAAGGAAATTACATAGGCCCTGACTGGGTAGCTCGGTTGGTTAGAGTATCATCCCAATATGTCAAAGTTGTGGGTTCAATCCCTGATCAGGACACACACAAAAATCAACCAACAAATGCACAAATCAGTGGACTAACAGATTGATATCTCTCTCCCTCTCGCTCTCAAATTAACACATTTTTTTAATTGTAATTTATAACTTTTCTTCATCAAAGAACATTGTCAAGAATGTGCAAGACAACCTATTGAATGGGAAAACATATTTGCAAATTGCATATATGAGAAGGGATTCATATCCAGAATATATAAAGAACTCATACAACTCAATGACAAAAAGATAAATTACCCAAGGAAAAAATGGGCAAAGGATTTGCATAAATGTATCTCCAAAGAAGACATACAAATGGCTAACAAGCATAGGAAAAGATATTTAACATCATCTGCCATTAAAGAAATGTAAATTAGCCCTGGCTGGTGTAGCTCAGTGAATTGAGCACGGGCCTGTGAAGCAAAGGGTTGCCAGTTCGATTCCCAGTCAGGGCACCTGCCTGGGTTGCAGGCCAGGTCCCGAGTAGGGGACACACGAGAGGCAACCGCACAATGATGTTTCTCTCCCACTCTTTCTTTTTCCTGTCTCCTCTCTCTAAAAACAAATAAATAAAATATTTTTTAAAAATGCAAATTAAAACCACAATGAGCCCTGGCCAGGTTGCTCAATTGGTTGGAGCGTCATCCTGAAAAGGTTGTGGGCTCCATTCCTGGTCGGCATATACCTAGGTTGTGGGTTTAATCCCCTGTCAGGGCATATACAGGAGGCAACCAATAGATCTCTCTCTATCTCTCTCTCTATCTCGCTCTCTCTCTCGCTCTCTCTCTCTCTCCTTCCCTCCCTCAAATCAATGCACATATCCTCGAGTGAGGATAAAAATAAAAACACAACAAGGTACTACCTCACACTCACTAGGATGGCTTTAATATAAACAACGAAAACAAAAAGGAAAATAGATGATGGCACAGATATGGAGACACAGGGCCCGGTACTGCTGGTGGGAATATAAATTGGTGCAGATGCTGTGGAAACAGATTGGTGGCTCCTCGAACAGTTAAACACTGAGTCACAAGGTGGCCCAGTTATTCCAATCTTATGTAGATACCCAAGAGAAATGAAAACATATGCCCACACTGAAACCTCTATACCAACTTTATAGCAGCTTGTATTCATGACAGTAAAAGATGGGAATAAGATGAATGGATGAGCAGACTGTGGGATGTATGCTGAGGATGAAATATTATTCAGCCAGGAAAAGAATGAAGTACTGATACACACTACAGCTCGGATGAACCTTGGAAACACTATGCTAAGTGACCAAGCCACAAACAAAAGGTACAAAACAAAGTGCTGTATGACTCTTCTTATGGGATCTATTTCAAATAAGAAATCCATAGAGACAAACAGCAGATGAGGGTATAACAAAAGATGTTGGGAGGGGGTGATGGGGAATTATTTCTAAGTGGAGAATTATTACTTAGTGGGGAATAATGGGGTGTTTTATGGGGTGATAAAAACATTTTGAAATTAGAGCTGATGGTTGCACCACATTTGTGAATATACTACATGCCACTGAAATGTACATTTTTAAATGGCTGTTTATATGTTATGTGAATTTCAACACTTACTTTCAGATTTTTGAATATTAGATTTTAATAACTCTTAAAAACTAAGGTAACTATTAAGGTTACAAATAAGCATCCTTCAGTTGTACACAAAATTAAAAGCCAGTGGACATGGACGATGTACTCCAAGAAGAATCCAAGAAAGGGCTCACAGTTGGGGGTCCATGGGCAGCCTATGAGGAGATCCTATCAGTAGGCAGTGGACAGTGTTTGAGAACTGATGACCTGTCACCTCCCAGGAACATGACTCAGCAGCTGGGGACAGGCACAACTGTTAAAGGTCACAGGGCATGAAGCCCAGGGCTGGAGTCCCTAGTGAGGCTGAAGGGCGTGGTACATGCCTCATGGCTGTGCTTGTGTGAAATGGGGAGGAAGGGGTGAAAAAGAGCACACGTTTTCCACTCAGGCTGTAAGCAGCAGGTAAAGGTTCCCCTTAATGGGAGCTGCCCAAGCAGGTTCCATATTTGTATATTATAATTAAAAGTAAGCCTGAAACTTGCTGACTTGCCATTGGGTTTCAGTCTGGAAATAAAATCACGGACTCAACCATTTTCCAATCCCCAAACTTCCGATGCTTCTCTGCAGCAGAGCTGGAGGCAAGCTGGCAGTGAAGAGATCTCCCCTGGTATACTTCCCACCTCCCAGGAAGGACGTCCCTGCTGCGCCTTACCTGGACAAAGCATCTCTTGGTTGCACATCATGCTCCCCTGACCAGTAACGACAAACAGTCCTGGACTGCCAAACCAGTAATTGATATTTCTAAGTGGAGCTCCTCGGGCAGCTGAGAAGATAAATTGGGCAAAATAGGAACTCTTTAATTCTTTAAAAGGGCTTGGAAATCTCTAGCATATGGTAAGCATTCAATAAATGTTAGCTAGTATTGTTAGGCCTAAAGTCAAACTCATTTCCTCTCTGACTGAGACTGTCTCGTATACTTGACCATGGTTTACAGCATCAGGATCCAGTCAGTCTTCGAAGCTAGAAACTTCACTCCACCCTTCTGTGTGTCCCAGCACTTCCTCCATGTCTCTGTTACAGGACGCCATGTTTACGTATGTCGGTCTCTACTAGCTTGTGTTTGTCTAAACTGGATTGAAGCTGGGGGTGGAAGGCAAGGGAGAAAGGGAAAGGGCAGCCCAGACAGAGCAAATATCATGAAGACTGAGAGAGGAGAGAACAAGGCACTGAGAAGTGCAGTTGGATTGAAGCACAAAAGGTGAGAGAGTGAAGACCATGGAGTGAGGCCGGGCTAAATAAAATACGTCATAAAAATTATCTGCATTCACAGTTTGAAAGAGGTCTCTGGTACATCCTCTAGAGCAGTACTCTAAGGCCTGACAGCACCTCTTCCCTCCTCTCATCGAAGATGGGGACTAACCCAAAGAGAAACAAAAGCAAAGCCAGGGAAAAGAGATGACAAAAAGACAGACCAGGAGAAAAGGAGCTTAGGCAGCAGGGGCTCCCTGCCACGAAAAAGAGCCTAGTCAGTGATATCTGAGACCGGCGTGTAGATGGACAAGATTATCAGCAACAACTGGTCAGGTGTCTGATTGTGAATTCCCTCTAGATTGCAGCTCCTGCCAGACAGGGAGGGCATGAATAATCTTTGTGTGCCCCGCACACAGTATTGAACTCAGCACGGAGTAGGCAGCCTCAGGAGGTGCCTGCTGAATACATGTGCAACTACCAAGTGTCTCGTCACAGAGGCCAGACCACCTTGACTGGACAACAGTCCTCCTTCAAGTCCGCAAGCCTCAAAACCCCAAAGTGCTTAAGAGCTTTATCGTTTTGCTCACCAGCAGAGGCGGCGTTCATCAGCAGCTGGGAGAACTTGATGGCACCTCCTTTCCTGAAGGCTAATTTAAAAGTAGCCTGCCCGACCCAGCCACCTGTGGGAGGGAACGGCACACTCACTGAGAGGCAGGCGGGCTCGGCTGGTAACTGCAAGGCTACTGCAAACACTGAGAGAAGCGTTGCCCAAAGAAGCCGGGCAGCTCTCTTCCGTTCAAATTCCAACAGGAGCCAAGTCGGAATCTTACACCTTCTGGAAGGTTTTCAGACAAAAATACACTTCTGAGTGTAAACACTTACCATCTGGGGCTGCCTGAATGGTTCCTCTAATGTAGTTGGCGGCAAAGATTGGCTGTTCAATGGTGCAGTTGCTCATGAGATCAAACGGCATCATGAAAGAACACAGGGGGTCGCTGACCAAGTGTGAAGTCACGAAGATGACCTAGGAGAGGAAAGAAGCTTTGGGGATGGAACACAAATTGTCCACAGGTTGAGACATATAAAAACAATCCTGAGGCCAAGGTTGCTTTAGCATCCTGGCCTAACTCAGAAGCATCACCCATTTTCTTCCATCGTTCTTCAACACGGAAAATCTCAAAGCACGGGTGTCTTAAAACATTTTGAAACTGAGTGGTTAGCCACTCTCCACTGAAGGCAGACAAAGGCAGAGTCACCAGATCAAAGCAGAAGTAGGAAGAGAAATTACCCGGTATGAAGTGAGAAACAACGTTCCCCTCTTCGTACCACTAAAGAGATTCGACCCCTCTGGTTGCTGAGGGAAGGAGAGGTCCACATCAGGACAATGCTGCAGGACACTGCAGAAGAGAAAGGGCAGACAGCACACAATTTAAATGTTACGTAAAGTGACAAACATAAACCTCCCAGCACAGTTCCCAGCCTAGAGCGAATGAATAGTCAAGAAATGTTGGCTTCCGCCACTGCTACCACCTTTACTGACATAAAAGGAATTTAAATGATTTTATTTGCTGACAATTCGCAATTACTTTTCTCCCTCTTTAGCTCTGGATTCTGTTTCTTATCAAAGTTACTTGTATCCCTACTGTTTATTCATTAATGCTTATACTTCTTATGCAGTAACCATCAAGCACTATGCTAGTGGCCCTGGCCAGGTAGCTGAGTTGGTTAGGGCGTGGTCCTGATACACCGAGGTTGCTGGTGCAGTCTCCAGGCAGGGCACATACAAGAAGCAACCAGTGAATGCATAAATCAGCGGAGCAACAAATTGATGTTTCTCTCTCTCTCTCAAATTGACACTTTAAAAAGCACTGTGCCAACGTAAATGTTGAAGAAGGCAAGGCGTGCAGAGTGCTCCAGAATCCTCCGCCATGCTGCTCCCTCAGCTTCCGTGTTCTCCCCTCACTCTTAACCTGAATCCAGGTTGGCTTCCTCCTACTCTCACTCGTAGTATCCTACTGGGGGGTTTTCTTTCTGAGTAACTATCATATGTGTTGGTTTGTTCAATGTCTTTCCTAGTGATCATTAAGGGCAATGCCTGCCCTCTTTGCCACTTTAGTCCTAGCAAATGGTGGGTGGTGCTAAGTACTTATTGAAAGAATGAACAAATTAAAAACATGAATACAGGTAACAACACAAGCAATATATGGCACACATCACATAAATGACACAAAAATGTCATGGCAACTAAGTGGAAGGAGACATTAGTTTTGGTTGCAGTAATTAGGGAAGACTTTATAGAAAGGTTGAAATACGAGCTGATTCTTAAGGGGTGAACAGTATTTCAGCAGGCAGAGGTGAAGGTAGGGGACAGTCCTGATGGAAACCAAGCACTATTAATGGAGGGGCAGGAGCAGCATCAGTAGAGGTATGCAGTAGAAAGCAAACTGCACGTGGGAGCAGCCTACCTATGTGGGTTCGTCGGAACTGGGTGGAATAAGGTTGGGAGAAACAGTGAGATCCAGCTGGAAAGCCATGCTGAAACCAGAGCTTGAAGATACCATTTGACGGCCGGGGAGGAGTGTGAGCTGCAGCTGGTGCAGCAGGACAGTCACACGATCGAGGAGGCGGTGGTATATCCAGGGGCCAGTTTAAGAGGTCCTAAAATAGAAGCGGGTACCGAGGGGATAAACGGTGATGGGGAAAAAAGAGTTCCTAAAATAGTCCTGATGCGAGGTAATAAGAACTGGAGCCAGAGTGGTGTGAGTGGATAAAAAAAGGAGTTTTAAGACTATGAAAAAATAGGAAGGCAGCAAAAAGAGGAGAATAGGGAACTCCAAAAGTCAGTCCAGAACTCTAGACTCTAATCAAAAGCTTACAACAACTGAGAAAATGTTTAATGAAGAAATAAACTGCAGACCAATATCCCCGAAAAATCCTCATGCAAAAATCCTCAACAAAATACTAGTAAAGTGAATATAACAGCACTTTAAAAGGATTATATACCACAACCAAGTGGGATTTGTTCCTGGAATGCAAGGCTGGTTCAACATATGGAAATCAATCAATGTAATAAAAACAGAACTGCAGTATGGTTCAGCAATCCCGCTTCTGGGTATATTTTCACAGAAAATGAAAACAGGATAGCAAAGCGATATCTGTATTCCTGTGTTCACTGCAGCATTACTCACAATAGCCAAGCTTTAGAAACAATGTAAATGTCTGTCAATGAATGAAGAAAATATATATACATATATAGATATTTCATAAAATATTATTCAGTCATGAGAAAGGAAATCCTGTCACATGCTACAACATGGATAAACCCAGAAAGAGAAAGAGATATATTGTATGACCTCACATGTGAAATCTAAAAAGAAAAAAGAAAGAGTTACATGCACAGACGCAGAGAATAGAACAGTAATTACCAGGAGGTCTCAGGGGAGGTGGGGAATGGGGAGAGGTTGGTCAAAGGCTCAAACCTGTAGTCACGTGGGATGAATAAATCTAGAGATCTCATATACAGTCACGATGACTGCATCAGTAATACTGTACTGCACACTGAAAGTATGCTAAGAGAAAAGATCTCAGGTGCACTCATCACACAAAAATGGCAACTATATGAGATGCTAATAGCTTGACTGTGGTAATCATTTCACTACGTGTATGTATATCGAATTGTCATGTTGCACACCTTAAATATATACAAGTTTTATTTTTGAATGGTGAAGAAGATAAATTTTCTATTACTTTTTTATTACATCAACAAATGAACTTAGTAAAAATGGAGAAAATTTATGAACCAAGAAAATTTGCCAAAGACATATAAATAGCCAATAGCCATAGGAAAAAAGATAACTTCACTAGCAATATTTTTTTTAAAGATTCCATTATTCACACATCAGACTGGCAGAGATATCAAAGGTCAACAGGAGATGTTGGCAAGGGTGTGGTGAAATGGTCACTCAGAGTACTGAGAGGAGTGTAAATTGATATAATTCCACAGGGTGATTCTGCCAAAAGATATATTTCTATATGCTTCCATATTTTTAATATTTTGACAAGAATGTTTATGTTAGAAAAATATTTTTATATCTTTTTTTAAAGTCTATCTCGTCTGATCCCACAATTCCACTTTCAGGAATACATCCCAAAGAAACAGTCTGACAGGTGTGCAAAGATAAGTTTTCACAAATGTTCACTGAAGCAATAGTTATAGCAATGTCAAATTAAAACCAGAATATCCTAGATAGGGGCTTGAGCGAAGATTTTGCATACTAGAATATTAGCCACTGAAAACAATAATGTAGATCTTGATTCGGGAATGCATTCTCAATATATCGATAAATGAGAATGCATATTTTTCCATAGGAGAAAGTGGGAAAGGATACATAAAATGTAAACAGCACTAGATGTTGGAATCCGGGGTGGTTTAGATTTTTTCTAACTTTTCTACAATAAATACACATGAAATTAACTGCACAGGTTTTGGAATATGGGCTTAAATTAAAAACCCTCAATGTCCTCCACTTTCACCAGCAGAGTCTAGCCATCACGTCTGTGATCCTCTGCTGGAAGGGGGAAGCATCTCCACAAAACACGGCCTGGCTGTGACCAAGTGCTCCAGTGTGCCCTGTGAACAGGCAGGAGTCAAAATGTACTCAACCTTCTCCCTCTCAGGATTTTTCTTGAAAGCGGTTTCTATCCAGGACGCCGCTGTCCTGACAGGGCCTTCTTCGATGAGGAGAAAGCAGAGAAGCGGTCCTTTTCCTTTTTGAGGGACAGCGGGCGCAGAGCTGTTAGTGCCCAATACTGAAGTTGAACCCAAATCAAAGCTCCCGCACGTGGGACTGGCCATAGAATGTGGGGCAAATCCCTTTTCTCTGTTTCAGTTTCCCACCTGCGAAACGGGGCAAACGCTACTGGTCCTCACTGTGGGTGGAGCAGTTTTAAGTATAAAACTCCCAGAACAGTGCTTGGCTCTGATGACGTATTCAAGAGCATATCGACCCCAGAAAGATCCCTCCAAGGACCATAACGTTGATTTGATAC
This sequence comes from Carollia perspicillata, assembly GCA_004027735.1. NCBI lineage: Eukaryota > Metazoa > Chordata > Mammalia > Chiroptera > Phyllostomidae > Carollia > Carollia perspicillata. Next base: position 33,967 of record PVKM010003942.1, read on the forward strand.
CATTCTTTTAAATGCCTCGTTTTCTGACTCCGACACACAGACAGAAAAGCAGAGGGACACACTGGTAGGAAGCCCGAGTGACAGGACATCCGGGGCCCAGACCAGAAGCGCTTCGCGGCACAGTTACAGGCACCCGGGACAAAGCGCTCTGGGCCAGTGCGCGCGAAGGCGCGCGGTCGGAGCGCGAGCAGTCACCTCCCACCACAAACGCGAGGGAAGCGCGGCGCTCCCTCGGGAGCAGAGGAGGACGCACAGAAATATGTCAAGAAAAGAGTCGGGAGAAGGGAGCATACGAAAAAGCCCTGGACGTCAGCATCTGGAGCTGCCTTAATGGATCTTCCCGACGAACGCACTCCAAGCGACTTAGGTGCGCTCAGTCCCACCCGAGCACCGCGCCGGCTTTCAGGGCCGCACTGGCGATCGGGCGACCGCCAAGGAAAGCGAGGGCGAGCGGAGCACAGTGGGGCATGATTCAGAGGAGCTCCGCGGGCAGCCCAGCAGGCCTCTGCCAGACACGGCGGGGCGGGGAATTAAGGGAGGAGTCGAGGCACGCGGTGGGAAGGTGAAAACCTTCTTCCCCATAGCCTGAGCCTGATGGCGGCCAGCGGAGGGGCGAGCAGCGCTGCCGTAGCGATGTCGCAGCAATGTCCCCTCAAAGCGACAGGTGCAAGCTCCAAGGCGCCCTGCGAACTTCCTAGGCGTCCGCATCTCCGTAAGGGCAGGCTCGGGCCAAGACGAAAGGGGGGCCTTTGGGAAGTTCTTGTTCCCAAAGGCCCCCGACAGGTCAGGATCTTTCTAGAATGATCCTCTCACAGGCCCCTTTCATCCTCCTGAAGTCCAGGACCTTGTTCCCCCGAGCGGAGGGAGGGGCGCGGCCACGGCTGTCGCCCTACAAAGGTCGCGAGCTCCGGCCCAGCGGCCGCTGCACACCACCCGCAGTGGCGGTGCGATTGCCCATGGCCGCCGGGGCGCCCTCACCTTTCTTCTGCAGCCGCGCGCTCCTCTCCCGCCCGGTCCTCACACACCGGAGGCGGCCCGCTCCCTCCACCTTCTCACACACACCAGGCCACGCGCTCCGGCTCGCGCCCCCTCCACAAACCGGAACTCCCGCGAGGCGTGCACCTACACTAACGTCAGAGGCGGAGCTAAGCGTGAAGCCCTGGAAAAGGCGGGAAAGTCCTTGATTCGCTGAGAGTTCGCAAGTCGCCCCCTCTACCCAGTCTGTCTCCTCCCTCCTCCGACGGCACCCTGGGCTTCCCCTCAGGCACCTTTCGCCGTAAGGGATGACGGCCCCCCTGCGGTTTTCGGTGTGGCTCTGGTTAACCGCCATCTTGCTCCGGGCCCCTCTAGCCGCCCCTTAGATGGGAAGGGGCGGGGCCTGCGCCAAGCCATGGGGCGGGGCTGTAAAACATAGGGGCAGAGATTATGGCACAAAGACGTGGGGTGGGGCGAGTGGGGTATGGGTAGGCGAGGCGGCTGACCACTGGAGCTGCGGTGGTCATAGGACCAGACCAAGTCAGAGTTGAGACACCACATAACGGGAAGGGGGCGGGTCCAGGGAATTGCTTCTCCCCGCAGGGCACGGAGTGGTGAGTGATAGATGAGTAGCCTCTAGGACCTCCTTATGCGCCCTTGGCCACTGCATCATCAGCATGAACTTGAACTTGTCCTGTCAGGAATCAAAGTTAAAAGCAGGAAGTTTCCAGAGTCCTCCCTGGCTCTGGTTAGGAAGCTCCTAACCTTTGGAGAAAGGATCTAGAATAATTCCTTACTCCTAAGGTGAAAACTTTTGTCCTCCAGAGAAAGCCTGGAATTAGAGCCAGTTTCTTAGGAGATGGTATACAGAACGGGATGCGCGATCTGGGTCAGGAAGTCAAAGGGAAGTCCGTGCGTGCTCCAAGGGGAAGCCTGTATCATCCATCATACCTGCCCTGCCACCTCCAAAGGATGATTGTGAGTTGCGTTGAAGACTAACATGTTGCCATATTCTTACTTCCTTTAAACTGCACAGATAGCACCAGAGGGTTTCAAGGAAAAAGGGCATTAACATCTTCTGGATTACTGTATTTCATCAAATTTAAGATGCTGTTGGTTGTAAGATGCACCATTTTTAAGTGTACCACTAAGAAAGAAAGTTGCCAAGTGAACCGACATGTCATCAGGTATAAGAGGGAGTATCCTGAATTCAGAAATATATTTTTTAAGTACAAGACAATTAGAACAAATGAAGTACAATAGGAACAGTATGAGGCATTGAGATCTAGTCTTCATCGTGCGTTGGTACTTAAGTGTGCAACTTTGGGCATGAGGATTACGCTCTCTGCACGTCTGTTTCCATTGTGAATGAAGGTATTGAACTAGAATTCTTAGGTTTCTCCTAGTGACAACCTGAGTTTGAAAAAGTGCTCTGTCACTCAAATGCCCACTTCCCTCCTTCCGGGTGTGGCGTTGCACTCTAGTTCTGGCCCTTCATCCTTTCACTTGAATGGCCCCCGGAGCCTCCTGACTTGTCTCCCTTCAGTCTTGACCCCTCGCCGTTTGTCTATACCTTGCACTCACCCTATAGAATATTGAGGCCCCAAACACAATTAATTACATGTATGGTCATCACATTCAATTTTAAAGAAATGATATATAGGTGAGAGTTGTGTTACTTGCTGGCTACAGAAGGGAGTATGAACCTCAAAGAGAGGCAGGATTGGTTTAAGTTCAAAAAAGACAAGGAACAACCTACTGTTTTAAATTTAAATCCTTAACTCTGAAAGTATTCATTGTAAAGTAACAAGGCAAGATGGGTTCACTCCTGTGATAGACTTGGGTTTTGTGCCTTCGGGAGAAACGAGGGGAAAAGCCAGGAAAATTCGCTGAATGAAAATAGACATTGTTTTCATTGAAGAAAGCAGGTTATGCAGAGCACAGCCTCCCTCAAGATCAAGTGTAATAACTTCATCACTCATTTTGGATACAAAATCCCAGGTAGTTATGACTGGGGTCCAATCTCATGTCCACTAAAGATGAGCTGACCTCATGGAATGTTTTATCTTTAATTTCTGTGGCTACTTCTTACCAAGATGGTCCCTGTCTCACCCTCCACACATGGGTGAGATGATGTCATGTCTGTTTGGCCAAGGAGTGAGGGACACAACTGAGACCAGGCCGGGTAGTCATTGTTCAAACAGCAATGTTTAGTTGTACAACACATAAAGTCTAGCAACATTTACACAACCAGTTTGAGTGTCATTGGCTTGTTTTCGGTTGGGAAATTAAACCGTAATGTCACCGAAAGGTTGGCTGGGACTGATAATGTTTAAGAAACGGGTCATTCTTGCATCCCCTGGGCTTGGGCCTCTTGCTCCATCAGGACTTGATTGTAGATGCATGGCCCACAAGTCACCAGCCTTTGAGCCAGTTGTGTCCAGGTGGAGATGGGGAGGGGTGGGCAGGGGATTCTCTAGACACAGTGTGTGGGGCAGTGGCAGCCGACATTCGCAAACATTCATGCATCTGATGAGGGCCTTTGCCCTCCATTGGGTATTTTCCACTAGCCTACAGGTGGCCAGCTATGGCCAGGCGTACTCATTACTCACATTAACAGGGTGGAGGTGGGGGGTAGGAATAGTCAGTGTGGGTGGGAAGAGATCCCTCTTATTGCTGAGTAGACAGATGGGTGCTTTTTTTCTTCCTAGAGTTCACATCTCGTGGGGTTCTGGAGTTTTGTATCTGTGTTTAGTGCTTTTTTTAGAGATTGCAGATAAAGAAGTCAACTCCAGAAATGTCTCTTCGGGAAAACCACTCTTCCTGAGAGGCTGCATTATGGGGAGAGAGGGGGTGTGTCCACACTCTGGGCCAGCCCAAAGTGGTGATTTTTAAAGGAGAGACCCTAGCCCTTGCTTCCCTACATCTGGAGTCACCCATCCTTACAACTAAGCTCTAAGCAATGAAGGAGACACCCTTGTCCCACATCTGGGCTCACACAGCTGATGTCAACGAATCTGACAAGCAGAAAAATGGCTTTCTTGACCTTTTAAAGAAAGCCAAAAGTAGCTCATGCAGATGGACAGGGAGCAGTGCCATTTCCCTTGGAGATGGTCACAAGTAGCAGGTATGGGTTTGCAAGGGCAGAAGAAGCTCTTGATGAGTTCTCTCACCCTGCAGATGGGCCGGGACGAGCTGACACAGATGATGGAGGAGGGCAGTGCTGGCGAGGACTCCATTCCACTGGGAGGAGGGGAGTGTTGGGAGAAATGGAGAAGGCGGCTGTCCTACAGCAGTTAGCCCCTCCCACCTGCCGAGGACCAAGATAGGCTGTGGAGGTGGGCCCTTAAAGGGTCATGGCCCTGCAGCAATAACAGCTGAGAGGAATGGAGGGAGAAGCAGCGCTTGAAATGGCCTTCATTCAGCAGTGGGGCAGGGGGTGGCTGGCACGGGTGGAAGGACAGAGCCCAGGAGGCCTTCTCCCTGCAGGGGGGTTGAGAACGGTTGAGGGTGTGGATACCAGACATATAAAACAGCTTCTCTGGGGAGGCTGAGATCATGATTTAGGGGCAGCAAGCATCATTTTATTCAGCCTCTCCAGCGCCCACCACCCCCACCCCTAGATCTGCCCTGCTAGCCCTGGGGGTCCAGCCCCATGTCTCCACACAGGACTGCTGTGTAAGCCAGGAATCCCTCTTCTGTTGAAGTGTAGCAACCTCTGGGCTCCAACCCTCCTGCTGGTCCATCCTGACAGTGCCTACCCTGGAACAGCTTTGTGGGCCAGGGAGGATGCGGGTTGGGGTGGGAAGAGCCTCCAGGAAAGATGAGACCATAGGTTCTGGGGGCATTGGCGATATCACCCACCTCTTTCACCTGGTGCACTGAATCTTGGTCTTAAGTCTTTGAGTTTTCCTAGCACCTGAGTGAAAAGGGACTATAAATGCTGCGATTGCAGGGGACCTATAAAACACCTAGGGTTGGACCAGGACATGGAACAGGAGGTTGTATGAGGTCGCTGTAAACTGTGCCCCTTGGTGTTTTCCCTTGCCTAAGGCTACGTTGTTTCCCCCGCCCCAGTTTTAGCCACCTCACTGACTAAAGGAGAAAGAGGAACTTGTTTGTAAAACAGATGAGATATATATATGTGTGTGTGTGTGTGTTAATAAATACAGGGCTGGAGGGAAAGGCAAGAAAAGGCTAATGCACAGCTGCGGGTATCACTGGGAATGTCTGCAGATGTCAGGAGGGGGAATGGGAAAAGCAGTGGAGAAAGACAGACAGACCAAAATGCAATTAGCTTCAGCATAACACGGAGAGAGAACAGAAGAGGGGGAAGAGGGAGCGGAGTTTCGGAGAAGACAGCAACAGAGAAGCCAGCTTTTAGGAGGAAGAATCCTAGTGAAGAGAAAGGCAAACCGCCAAGAAACACAAATATTGTATATCATTCTTGATACTTCTTTAGACTCAGTTTTTCTAGAACTTGATGCCTAAAAAGGGTGTCTCCCTTGACCAGCCTGCGTGCTTCAACCAGACACCGGGAAGCGCATGCCTGGGCTGCCCACGAGCTCCGGGCCAGGCTCAGTGCTGGGCTGCACCAACGCTCTCCCCTTCCTCACTGCGCGGCTGATTTTTCGTCACCCTGGTTTGTACTGTCCCGTGCTTTTAGCTGTGATTTTATTTTAAGGTGGCCTCAAGTCATTTTCAGAAGTAGACTGGGCATACATTCTAAATATGGAACTGGAGCTGACGTGGATTAATCTACAAGGGAGTGAAAGGAGGGAGGGAGGGGCAGGAAGAAGAAATGAGGGGAGGGGAGAAAGAGGAGAGCGTGGGAGCCCAGGTGAGTGTGGCGTGTGGAAGACAGCAGGCTGCTGCAGGGACAGGCAGGCGCTTCCACCATGGACGTGACAGTGACCGAAGGGTGGAGCTCCCGTCTCCACTTCTAGGCACTAATTCCTCCCGCAGGGCCCAGTTTGGCCCACTTCTCTGCTGTCCTTGACCTGCCTTCCCCCAGAAAGTCCTGTCCCTACTCCCCACCCCCCGGCTACCAGGGAAGGTTAGGTCCGAACCCCTTGCCCCCTCCCAGGCCTAGCTCTGCAGCCTGTCCTCGGAAAGCCCCCGCGGTCCCGGTGGGCAGGCAGGTTCGGAGATAAGAGAGAGCTGCCTGTGGCTCACCTGCACCCTCATTTCTAAATGAAACCTCCCCAGACCTCTTGAGTGAGGCACGCGGCTTTGCTCTGGGACACAAGGAGAGGAGACAGATAATGGAGAGCCATGGAGAAACCAGACTTACAGGGGACTTCCCAGGGAGGGCAGTGAAAATACCTCACCCCTGAACACGCACTCACGTACACACGCACTCACGCACACACATAACCTCCCACGCACACGCACACTGTAGACAAGATGCTCCACAAATACCAGACAGGCCTGTGGGACAGAAGAGAAAGGAGAAGGCGGGAGGTGGTGGTACTGGGGGTGTGTGGAGAAGTGGCTGTGCGATGGCATAGGGAGAGGGTCGTCACGGGTTACTGTTGTGGCTCTCCTCTGTGTCCGCGCTCACCGGAGGGAGGCCTCCGTTGTCATTGAGCCGCCTGGCCCGGTAGGTCTCATAGTGGATGTTGTGTGTCACTTCCTTGAGGTCCTGGAGGTGGGTCCTGAGGGACATGGGTGACAAGAGAGAGGGACACGATTAGAGTGGAAGGGGCAAGAAGTGACCCACATCCAAGGTTAACACATCACTTCCACAGCCTGGGCCCAATGGGACCCACTCCAGAGAGCCAATGCTCCTTCCTCTGCCCCTCGTGCTTCGGGATGGGAACTGGACCTCGGGCAGAAAGCCCGTTGGGAGACACCTGGGGACAGAGGAAGTGGGTCTGAGCAGGTGGCCTCCTGACCCCCCGTCACGAAACCTGCCGATGGGGGTGGGGGGCGGGCAGGGGCACATCTTACCTGATGACGAAGTCTCGAAGGAGGGCAAACTCACAGTGGTTGAGGTTTTCCACTGTGAACAAAACGAAACAAAACAGGTGGTCATTTCACCCATGCAGCGGCGCCCGGCAGGTGCGCTGTGCTCTGGTCACAGAGGCGTTACAGCGAGCGTCACGGGACAGGCTGCCGTCACTCCTCCCGAGGTCTGCCCTCCGGGCACTGCAGTGCACTGGGTTTTATTCAGGAAGCATTCATTAAGCGGCTACAGTGGCACAATATTGTTCTAGACTCTGTGGGATCAGAGCTGAGGGGGACCATTATATTCCCCATTTTATAGAAAAGGAAAAAACAATACTGTTACAGGGTGTCTAAGAAACTTGCCCAAGCCCAAGACACAAGTCCTATCCTTGAGAAGCTTATAATCAGATTGGAAGACAGTAGCTCAGACAATAACAATCGAGCCATGTTAAAAAAGGGCATGCACCGCATGACAACCAATTCAACACAGATTGAGTGCCTGCTACGGTGGGACCTCGGTACTCGCCATTAGCTCATGACAAGCGCCAAAACTGCCGAGTACCAAACGAGCGAGGAGTGACAAAGCGGTGTCTCTTGCAGGGCAGCATCATGACAACCACAAGTCATAGCAAGTGTGAAGAGTCCTGAGCAAGTGCAGAGCTCTGACACATTTTTTTCTCTCGTCAAAATGTGATGAGTACAGCGTTTAATGAGTTTTGAAGCCGACAGGTACCGAGGTATGACTGTATTTGTAAATCACTTGCCAGGGTTTGTGGGAGCAGAAGAGGGTTAAGACATGAACCCCATAATCTCACAATCTAATGGGTAGGACAGGCATTCTCATAAATGATTCCAACTCAAGGCAGATGATGAAGAAATGCTATTTTAAAAAATCCCAACAAAAAGTCATAGGAAAGCTCTGGCTGGTGTGGCTCAGTGGATTGAGCACCGGCCTGCAAACTGAAGGGTCGCCAGTTTGATCCCCGGGCAGGGCACAGGCCTGGGTTGTGGGCCAGGTCCCCAGCTGGTGGCGTGTGAGAAGCAACTGATCTTTGTATCTCTCGCACATTGAGCTTTCTCTCCCTCTCTTTCTCCCTTCTTTCCCATCTCTCTAAAAATAAATGAATATAACCTTTTTAAAAAAATCATAGGAAAATGGGAGACAACATGATACAATGGAATGAACTTGCTTTTGTTTTGTTTTAAGATTTTTATTTATTTATTTTTAGAGAGGGGAAGGGAGGGAGAAAGGGAGAGAAACATCATTGTGCGGTGGCCTCTCTCACGCCCCCTACTGGGGACCTGGTCCACAACCCAGGCATGTGCCCTGACTAAGAATCGAACCAGCAACCCTTTGATTCACAGGTTGGCACTCAATCCACTCAGCCACACCAGCCACGGCTGAACTTGGTTTTGGAATCAAAAATATCCAAGCTTCACCACTAACAAGACATGTGATTTGGGCAAGACATTTAACCATCTGAAATTCAAGAGCCAGAGGAGCTGATGCTGCCTGCAGAGGGTTATCACATTGAATGAGATCATTGAAGCGATTCTTTGAAAACCTTCAGAATCGTTATGACCTCCTCAAGGTCACATCCATTCATAATAAAACGAAGATGGCAGCATCCGCAGAACCGTTCAGCAGTTTGTCGGATCGCATCCCCTTTCAAGTGAAAACCTTTCTGTGGCGTTCCTAGTCCTCATTCATCTCTGCACATTCTGAAGACTTCTGACTTGTGAGTCGGCGCCTCCCACAGAGGCGCTAAATCAGGCTTTTATTGCTTCCTGCCTTGTGAGTCTCCTTTCTCAATCACACTGCAAGCTCCTTCCGGCAGGGTCTGCCTGGCACTCTTTTTAAATCTTACATCCTGGGACAGTGCCTTGACCTAGACATGCTTAATAAATACGCATAATTAGCCAGCAGCCGGTTCTCCAAAAAGATGCGTTGAGTTACCTTCAATGATCCCCCAGGGAGTTTTTCGGCCGAGGACCCGCTTGCCATTCACTTGGTATTCCTTGTCACTTCCCACCACAGCAAAGGGCATGCTCTCCTGCTGACAGACCAGACACACGGGCACGTCATCCTCTACAATCAGGGCCACCCAGGGCAGGAGGGAATGCGGTCCTGGGCCCCCAGCCCTGAACTGCACGTTTCTGAAGTTCATTCAGTGGTCCCACTGATGGCAAGGGGAAGGCTCTTGTCTTTTCAAAAGAGCACTGGACTGGGAGTCCCAAGTGCTGGATCCAACCCTGCCTGCATGCCTGCCACCCCGGTAAGCCTCAGTAACAGCTTTCCTCCAACAGGAGAAGGATTCGTGCCGCTTTACACGTTTGGTTTGACGTGGAATGACTGAGCTGGCCAGGATAGACACACCTCTCTTAAGTGATATCCGCCCAGCTGACAGCCCAAGGACCATGCTTTACACTGTCTCCCCCAAAACCTACAGGCAGACAGATGCGCACACCCACTGGGCTAACAGAGCCTGGGGGCTCCTTTCTGACATGCCAAGGCCCCTCTGCTCAACCACGTGGCTTGCGTGTTTTCCACCAGCCAGCTGGTTTTCCCAAATGAATTTGCCCAACGTGTGCTTGTCGCCACAGATGGATAAACTAACTACTACATAAGCTGAGGACGCATGAGTGGTGAGAGCTGTTTCTCTGAAAATTAAGTTGAATGTTTCAGAAAAACTTGATAAAGGTGGGTTGCTTTTGCACGAAGAGGGAACTTAATCTCAAAGAAGAAGCCTTGTCCACGAAAAGAATGTTTGATGACTGTGATGTGTATGTCTCATTTTAATGTAATAATGTAGTAAAATATTTAAAACATTTGTGATTTGCATGCATCATTTTTTAAATGATTTCTTCACTTAACCGAGCAACTACCTGTCTCCGCTGCATCGGAAATGGGGATTCGAGCATTTGACCCACGTTTGCCGGAGGAGGAGACTCGACCAAAGCAAGTGAGTGATCGGTCCCAGGTCTCAGTGGTTAAGTAGGAAAGCCCAGACCAGAGCTCAGGATTCTGAGGTGGGATCCTGGGATGGCAGAGCTTTAGAATGGAGAGGACTCTAAGCAGTCACACAGGCTGATGGGGAGCAAGCCAGGTTCCGTGAAGTCTTAGGACTCCCTGGCGCTTCCCCAGGGCCTGCTGAGAGGGCGGGGCTCTGCGCCCACATCACTTACCCAAAGCAGCTCTGTTTTTGCATTTTATGTATTGGAGTTCTATCTGACATCTCATTTCTTTAAAGCGTTCTTCTAGGGGAAAATTAAAAACCTACAAGCCACTCAACTGGTCTGACCTCTATATTTTATAGAGGGGGAAACTGAGGCTGAGCTCTGACAGAGCATAGATACCTTGGATCGGCAACCTAACGTTGTCCCTGCCTGCGCCCTTCCAACCCCACACACCCTCGCTCTGCTGAGCGCTGCGGGAGGAAGAGGCCTTGGTGAGTCTGGGGATGGACAGGAGCATCGGCTGTGGGTGCAGGGCTCACAGTGCCTGCTGGCTGGGGCCGCTAGTCCTCAGCCTCCCCCAGGTCACTTCTGGTCTGGGTAGGGCCGGGTGAGGCAGGGAGCACAGGAGGAGAGAAGCAGGTGGAAAGCCAGATGGGATGTGACACACATGCCACAGGTACCAAGGGGGGCATCTGTGACGAGCGGAGCCCCAGGCACCCACCCGGATTTTGTCATTCTCCGTCTTGTCCTCCAAATCCTCATCAAATTCCTTCTGGGGGTAGAATTCGATGCCGTTCACTTCTAGCTCCTTGCGAACCTAGAGGCAAGGAACAGAAGCAAGGCAGCCAGGCGTCAGGATAATGGGAGGGGGTGTGTGCACAGCACGAGTGCTTCGGACAGAGGGTTAAACGCAGCCTCAAGAATCCACAGGCATCTCCGGGTCCCGAGGCCCCGAGTAAGTGCGAACCCCAATCGTGCAATAACTAGAGCCCCGCCGGAGACGAGGAAGAGTCTGGGGCAGCAGCTCGCTCCTCTCGGGTCTGTAAGGTTCAGACTCTGAGAGCGCTGCTGGACTGCACGTGGGCGGTGCTCGTGCCACTACGGGTCATGTTCCTGTTCGCAGGGAAAAGGGGCTCGCCCACCCCAGGCCTCTCTGTTTGCCCTCTTTCAAAGCTCGGCTTGAATCTCGCCTCCTCCAGGAAGCTACCCAGGACCTCTTCAGTGGCCTACTTGAAGGCAATAATTATCTTTATACTTCTCTGGCACCTCCCCTCCCTATCGCCACCTGGGTGCTTGGAGTACAGGAGTTTATAGAGAATGACAGAAAGGACTAGAGGGCCTTGATGAATTATCTCGTCCTCCAGGCCTCCTAGCGGGGAGGAGGGTTTCTTGTGTTCACGGTGATTTATGTATTTGGGGCTCTCTAGAAGTTTGGGGGGTGGGAAGAATGCCACCTGGGCACGCACTAACTTGTCTTCGCCAGTGGCCCCCAGACACTGCCGGCCTGGTCTCTGCAATGGCTAAGCAGGAGCTGGCTGGGAAGTGGGGAGAGGCGAATGTAGCACTGGAGGGCAGGAGAGGCCTGGACCAGAGTGGGGACAGGCAGGATGGGGGCTGGGACAGGAGGAGGGAGCCTTCTCACCCTTTGCTTGAATTCGGACTTCTCCTCCAGGGTCATGGTGTCAGCCTTAGCGATGACGGGGATGATGTTCACGACTTTGCTGAGGTGTTTCATGAACTCCAGGTCGAGAGGTCGCAAGCTGGGGCCCAGAGAAGGTAGACTGTCAGAGCCACCTGGCCCTCCCCCACAGAGCCACTGCCACCACCCCAGGGCCACCCTGGGGACAGGAGGACCGGGCTGGGGACCTGGATGAGGCCAAGAGGCTGCTCTCTCTCCTGACGCGTACCCACAGTCCTCCATCTGCAAGACAGATCCCGACTCTCCGCCCGCACACGGTCCTCCGTCTCCCTTCTCCTCGAATCCTGCCCCTCTCTAAGCCCCACTCGGACCGCTCCCTCATGGGACCTTTGCTGGGTGAGGACAGCTGTGGTCTGTCACCCACCCATATGTCCTTGTGTCGTAGTTACTTGTGGGTGTCTTGTTCTGATGGGCCTCCTCCCAACCCCCATTTGGTCCTGCAGGGGTCCAAATGGGGGTCTGCTGCTCCCCCGTCAGAGGGCCCAGCTCCACCCGGGCTCTAGCTCGTTTGTAGTCAGGGGACTTATCGAGTCAGGTTGCCTGCTTCCTTGCAGACCTTGAGTCCCAGTTCTAGGGAGGGATAAAGCTAACCATTTCATTGAGTTCCTGGACCCCACCCACTGAGTACTCGGTTCCTCCCAAGTCTGGGCCCCACCTTGCTTGTGCCAACCTCTCCAGAACAGGGTTCTGGCCTGGCAGCTGGGCTTAGCAAGAAGTTGTGAGACCTCCCCCACAGGAAGGTCTTCTGCCTGCCCACGTGCTCTCTCCATGCTCTGCCAGCGCGCCCTTCCAGGCAGCCCCACCTGCTACACACAGCCAGAGTTCCCAGCATGCCCTGCTTATTGCCAGCCTTCATTCCTCGACACCTTGTGCTGGGCTGGCCACCCTCCACATACCTACAGCTGGGTCTCACTCCCCACCCTAAACACCAGCCCCAATCCCGCAGCCCTGCCCCCCGGCATTTGACCCTTCTTGTTGCGCCCACCCCACCCGGCCTTGTGCAAAGCAGGTGTCTACTGGATAACTAAGAAGCCCTCTGCTCTGGTGTACCAACTTCCGTCTTTGAGAGAAGCACGATCGTGCGGCGGTGCTAGAGCACCAGAGGCTGCATGGAGGCTGAGGCAGGTCCGCTTCTCTCTCCTGGCAAGGAAGCCAGACTTTCTCGGGGAAGGTCCGGGGAATCACAGGGCCGCGGCCATACTGGGGCCCATCCGGCCCTCCCCAGCCAAGTCCGAGTATTGGTTATGGACCACAGAGTGGGCACGGATGACGCAGGCCAGAGCCAGGCCCCGCACTGGGGCTGGGACTGGTACATACGAGTGTCCCGTGGGGGAGATGAAGTAGAGGCAGCAGTGGACACGAGTGTCAGGGATGCGTTTCTTCCTGGCGATGTTCACCTCCTCCTTCAGGAACTTCTCGTACTGCTCGTTGATGTACTTCTCGATGGGCTCCCAGCTGCAGGGCGGGAGTGGGGTGGGGGAGAAAGCAGGCAGGTGTTCCAGAAGCACAGAGCCTGGGAGCTCTCTGTGGGCACCTAGCCCTCTGACCGGGCCAAGGGAGCCTGCGGAACCCACCACCCTCCAGAGGGCGCTGCACTCCTTCCGCGGCTAACTCCCTCACTAGGGAGGCTCTGAAGAAAGAAGGCTCTGCCCCTCTCGGGGAGGCTCAGGGTTCTCGTGAGTAAAATGGGAGAGAGCGCAGGTGACAGGAGGGATGCGCGCAGGATCAGAAAGAACGGACTCAGTCAGGGCAATGGTTCGTTATCATGACTGTTGTCATTGTCACTGTTTTCTCTATCAAGGAGCATGCGTACAACCAGAGAAGAGGACATTCAGTCGCTTTTCTAAGATTGTTCTAACTTGTCTCGTTCGGTGGCCCTGCCTGTCACTGGCAGACCCCAACTCCCTCACAGAGGCACTGTGGTCTCCGTTTCTACCCGAACACCAGCCTCTGGCTGGAACCCTCCATCTACACTCCGGGCAGCGCATTCACCCCCTTCTTGGCTGCTCGCCGACCACGGCTTTGCTCTGTGGATTCGCAGAGGCTCTCGGTCCTCAGGGCAGCTCCCCTCCCTCCTGCTTCTCACTCCTTCTTTGTCCAGGTCAGCCTGGACTCACACCCCAGGTCCCCTTGTCCTGTCTGGCCTGTCCCCGCTGCCCCTGCCGGGCCATCCCTCTGCCAAAACCCCCCTGCACTGTCTCCACGGCGCCCACGCCCAGCCCCCATCTGGACCTCTCCCCTCGCCTCCCTACGGCCCCTCTCCCATCAGGAAGATACTGAACGCTCAGCATGGACGGTGCAGGTGGTTCTCCACACGAATGAACCTGTCCCACGTTCAGTACCTCCCTTGCCATTTTAGGGCACACACGTACCAGTTTTCATTATTGATCTGGTCTCCAAAGCCAGGGGTGTCGATGACGGTCAGCTTCATTTTGACACCACCCTCCTCGATCACTGGGGTGTGAACAGAAAAGGCACCAGGGAGGTGACTCTTCCAGCGGATGCCAGGTGCCCTGCTGCCTACCAGCCAGGGAGGCCCAGGCTCCTTCCTTCTTCAGGACCAATTATTGGAAAAGTCAGGTTCAGGGTCTTCCCCACTTCAGCACCTTTGTCCAGCTGCTCCCCGCACCTGGAAGGAACTCCCTACTCCTTTCTGCCTGTCTGAACCCCTGCGGGCTTTATCGCCGGCTGAAGCCCCATTTCTTTTTTTTTTTTTCTAATCCCACTTCTTCCCGCTTCCGAACTGCAAGCTACAGAGTTGGCTCCATAGGGCTTAGAGCTTAATTCTCTTCTGTACTGAGGTTGTCTTTCCTTTGTCTCGTTCCCCAGCAGGCCCCGTTCCTCCCCTTTTCTGGCAAAGGCAGTGGCCTCTGACAGGTGCCCACGGGGTCCCCACTCCGGTCCTCACCGTGCCCAATAGCCTTGATCTCCACTGTCTTGGGGACCTTCTCCTCCCGGTTCCAGCTGGAGGCCTTGCGGCTCACTTGGGATTTGAAGAGCGTGTTGACCAGCGTCGACTTGCCCAGCCCACTCTGACCTGAGCAAGACAGGAGGAGGAGAGGGCAGGCAGACCCTATGGCCACATCTGGAACCCGAGATCTGTCCCGGGACCCCACAGAATTCTCGAGCTGGCCACGCCCTTGTTTGACCGCTCACTGGGGAGGGAAGGGCTGAGCAGGGATCGTGGTCAGGTGGGGATGGTTTCCTGTGTGATGGAGAGAATGTTAGACTCCGCATCTCTCCTTCCTGGAGCCCCAAGGCCATCCGGAAAGGAAACCACCTCTGCATTTGGCTAGTGCAGCAGGCGTTTGTTTTGTGTGTCACTGAAGTCTTCAGGGACAGAATCATTTTGCGTTCTGGCCCGGCCTGTGTGTGATGTGCCTCCTATCAGCCCTGCGAGTCTGGCAGCAGAGCTAGCTTTGATCCCCGCCGAAGCTGTCCCTGACGGAGGAAGCCCCAGCTAACGTAAAAGATGTGCAAGACCAGGACGGGAACCCGAGGAGCCCCTTGGCCCATATCCACTCTGTATCCAGTGCAGTCAGTGGTCAGCGTGTCACGGAGGTGGGTGCCCGAAAGGACCCTGTGAGCGGAGGCAGAAGTGGAGCAGGCAGGGCCGGCTCCTCACCTGCGCCTCCTTCACGATGGCGCCCTTTGGGCCGGTTCACACGCTAGACTTCGTTCCACGGAGCACACGAAAGGGGGCTCCGCAGCGGAAAGGCATGTGGAACCACTGGTCTGAGCAGTGCTTCTCAACCTTTAACGTGCCCCAGAGTCACAGCGAGCCTTGCTGGGCAGCCTCAGCACCTCCCAGACGCTGGTGGGAAACGTAGGATCCCAGCCGCCCCCCAACCCTGTCATCCAGAGTCTGCATTTTTAACGGGCCTTCTGGATGAATCATACGGGCAGTAAAGTACGAGGTGCTGGTCTGGAGCGCTCCTGTGGTAGATCAGGGAAAGGTTCGGCAGCAGAGCCTGCGGTCCTAGAGCCCACGGTGCCGTTTCCCTGGGCGTGGCCGTGTTTGCCCTGCAGTTTCCTTCCTGATCAGGCGGCGGGAGGGAAGGGACCAGATGCCACCAGGGACGGTAAATAAGGTGCGTTGCTCTTCCCAACTGATCAGTTGGTAGTGGCCACCCTGACCCATATATTAAAGAGGCCACATTGGGGCTCAGACTGCACGTGAGCCAGGCCCAGCAGCGGTGCCTGCCGCGGCGCTGCTGGGGAGAGAGGCGGCCCACGCGCCATGTACTCGCTGTTCTCGGTCTGGACGTGTTCGTTAAGTATTCTTGAGTGTCAAGTGCTGTACTAGGGCTGGTGGTAGAGTGGTAAGGGAGGCTCCATCCTTACCCTTGAGAAAGACCAAAACTTAAACAATTACGATATGTCGCCATAATGAAACACCACAGGGTATTTTAATAGCATACTGGAGGGAATCCGATTCAGTCTTTCTGGGATCAAGGAGGACTTCCAGGAAGAAGCAGTAACTAAGCTAAAAGCTGAGTGACTTCGAATGACCCATGAGAAGCTGGAAGGGGTTTGTGGCCAGAGGGAACAACATATGCAAAGGCTCAGAGGGAGGGAAGAGTCTGGCCAGAGCATTCGGGAGAACCGTTCCTTGTGAGCAGCCGAATGCTACCTGGGAGGTGGTGAGAGATGCGTGGAGAGGTAGACCCAGGCCAGGCTAGCAGTCTAAACCCTTACACTTAACTGACGGGGGCCTTGCTGAGTTTCTCAGGTTGGAAAAATTATTCAGACGCTGGTGGACAATGGACTAAAGGGACGAGGAGACAGAAATAGGGTCAGTGCCACTCAAAGCGTGGCCTGGGGCCAGGGTCCATAAGCCATCGGTTACCGGCTCTTGAGATAAGAAGTCTGCCCCAGAAAGGAAGCGGGCTCTGTTGCCAAGCGCACTGTTCCATCAGGCAGATGCGCTTTGCAGCAGGATGTCCCAATGACTCGCGCTCTGGCCCATCTCCTTCTCCGGGAGCGGCACCGAGTCAGGTGGCTGTGGCCGTCCAGGTGAGAGACCTGGCTCGGCCTGGGCGGGGGCAGCAGAGACGGGCAGAAATAAGCAGACCTGAGAGAGATTTATGGGAAAACCGACGGAACTTGATCGACTGGACCGGGTCATAACGGAAGGAGAAGGATGATGCCCAGGTCCCTGTTTCAGCAACAGAGTATCTCACTGAGATCGCTCTGTGACCTGGTGACAATACTTAGTGGCCAATCAGTGTCCTAAAAGTTCTTTGTAAGCTTTAAAATGCTATAAAAGGTCAGAAAAAGACCACCCCCCACCCAACTCCCCCCACCCAGCTCTCAAAGGTGGGGAGGGACACTGAGGAGTCCCCTCTGCCACACACTGGAAAGCAGGCTAAGCGTGGCTAAAGGAAGCCTGTGGACACCCGGCTGGGGCCCATCCCAGAAAGGCCAGGGCTGAGTCACCCTTGGGAGAGAAATGGAACCCTCAGTGCTGCCTGCCACCCGGGCCTCCAGGGCGCCCCCGCCTTCCATACCGACGACCATGATGTTGAAGTCGAATCCGGTCTTCATGGTCTTCTTACGCATCTGTTCGATGATGGTGTCGATGCCAATGTAGCCCAACAGGTTGGAGTTGATGCTGACGGGCTTCATGGGCACTGCCGGCTTCGGCCTGGGCTCAGGCACCAGCTCTGACATGGCTGCGTCCGTCCTGGTGTCTGGGAGCCCTGAAAAGGCAAGGTGGGAGGGGTGGGCTGCGGCTGTCACAGGGAAGCCACAGCGTTAGTCCCTGGATCCGGAGCTGGGACTGGAAGGGACCCGAGACGTCATCCAGCACGGTCCCTCATTTCACACATGAAGAGAGTGACCCTGGCGGAAAGGACTTGCCTAAGAAGACAGAGCAAGTCAGCTGCAGAATCTGGACCAGAACCAACTCTCCGGTTGCTGCGGCCACCTCGAACGCACTCGCTGCCCCGAAGCATCACGTCTGTGTGGCTAACCCGAGGGTTTCTCCCCCTCGGCACTGCTGACACTTTGCGCAGAATCGTTACTGTGGGGGGCTGTCCTGCGCACTGTAGAATGTTCAGTGGCACCCCAGCCTCTACTAAATGCCAGGAATAGCCCCCAGCAGTGAGAGACAAACACTGCTTAAGACAGTGCCAAATGTCCCCTGGGGACCACATGGCCCTCCTTCATGGAGAATCATGGTCTAAGAGATGGGGGGATTATTCCCACCTGAACCTGCTCCCAGATGAAGGGCGAAGACCATGTAGGATACTGGACCTAACCTCTACTGTCTGCCACTGACCTCTATGGCTTTGTCTTTAAATAGCAATTGGAGCTACCACCTCTCTGCGGAGTGAGCATCACTCCTGTCCCCCAGCCTCAATGTCCCCTCTGCTCCATGAGCAGGACTGCAAAGTAGGGGTGTCTGTGCCCTGAGGAACCGCAGCCACCCTCCTAGCCATAGCTCTGAATGTACTGGAGGAACACATCTCCCCTTTTGACCAGTGGGGACAGGATGAAACCCAGGTCGGGGCAGTCCCTTGCCTGAGACGATGCAGTGTGTTGTTGGGAGGGTGGGTGGCAGAGGGGAGGTCACAACCCTGCGCCACGGGGCGAAGGCGTACAGCCCCCGGGTCTGGCAGGTCACGGACAGACATCACACACACATAAGAGAGATCTATGTGCGTCAGGCCGCTGTCCAGCAGGCTAGGTTTCAGGAGAACAGCTGCTTTGTCTCATCCGTGAAATGGGGTGCGTGGGGTGAAGAGGGAGGAGCCTGGCTCCGCCACTTGCCAGAGGTGTGGACTCGGACAGAGCACCTCCACCCAGGAGCCCAAGGCGAGCGTTCCATGAGACAAAGTGCCCGGAAGCACCCACACTGTGCCTCACAGCTCCAGTCCCTCCCGCCCCTGCCTTTTCAGGTTCACTGACTTGTGGGGGGCGGTGGGGTGAAGAGGTGCATGTGAAATCACTTGTCAAAGGGAGGTGCCCAGCTGCTGATCACACTGCGCAGTCACTGGACTGCACACTGTCTCGGGCAGCCCTTCCGGTCGGCCCCACGGCCTCACGCTGACAGGTGGGCTGCAGGAAGAGCCGATGGGCAGGAAGGAGAGGGGATGGGAGAGCCACCGTCCCCGACCCCACACCCAGCCAGGAGTCTGTTCTCACACCCAACCACCTGGTCCTTCCACGAGTCCTGACAAGACTGTCTCCCAGTGGGAAAATGTTCTTTCCTTGCCACTCCCAGGCACGGCCGAATCTGACACAGCTTCGGGCCTCCCCCGGGCCCGGCTGGGCTCCCTCCTGCTTCCCAGGGAGCTGTTGCTAGCCAGGCAGCTGGCAGCGAGATTGGCTCGGCCCTGCAGCAGCTGACTCTCACAGCCGGCTGGCTCCCCCATGCTCCCCACGTGGCTCCTGGCCCACTCAGCACACCTGCACCGGGGCCAGTGCCCCGTTTCCCTGCCCAGCTGCGTACACGCTGGCCCTTCCCACTTCCCTTGTGCCTCTACAGCTCAGCCCGTTTGGTCTCCACACCTGGAAAGTGAGTCTTGTCCTTATTTACGGGAGGTTTTCTTAGGATTCTTATAAAGCGGGTGCCCTCGCCGTGGCCAGGCCTGCTGCGGGTCCAGTGCACGGGCAGACGTCCCCCCGCGAGCACCTACTAACACCCACTGTGCTCGCCATGAGCAGCACTTGCTGGCAAGTCCCCCCACACACATTCCAGTTCCCACTAACAACCATCAGCCGCGAGCACTGCAAACATGGGGCAGGTTGCAGGGAGGCCCGTGCCCCGCCAGCCCCTGGCTAACTCCTGTTCTTCCTTCACCATCGGCTCAAGGGCTGCCCCTCAAGGAAGCCTCTGCTTGCCCAGCTGGACGAAGGTGCCCTTCTTCTGCACCGCCTCGGCCTCTGAGTCCCCTGGTGTTCGTTGCATTCATGCATTCATTCATTCATGCATTCATTCATTCATTCCACCATCCCTGACAGGCCACTTCGCATGCTGTCAAATAGGAGCCTCCTCCACCCACACCCTATACGAGATGCCAAGGACACCTTTGGACCCCAGACAAGGTCATTGCCCCTGAGGGCCCGCTCTCTGGCAAGGTGTCCTGACAAGTCCACAAAGACCTCCAGCGCACAGGACAAGCACTGCTCTGGAATTCTGTGGCTCCATCCTCTGCCCTTCCAGTCCCCACACCCCGCCATGTCCCGCCGACCAACCCCAGATGGGGAGGGGGCCCAGGCTTGATTCCTGGCTGGATGGTCCCTGGGAGCCTCACTGTTCTCCTCAGGAAAATGGGGGCAGCACCCACCTTACCGGGTTGCTGTGAAGGTTACACGAAAGCAAGGGTGTAAATCACCTGGCACTGAACATACGCTAGTTTCTGCCCTTCTTAGGGAGACAGCCATGTCTTATTGCTCCCTGTGCCCGATGTGCAGAGCATACCACAGGCACTCGGCAATAAATGAATGATGAATGAATGAGTGAGTGAATGAATGTCTCACTGTCAGGCGGATGTTACTTTCCTCCTCCCTCAGAAGCTCCTCTAACAGAGCAGCTGACCCCCAGCCAGTAAATGGTGCCTGCGTGTAGGCCACAGTCAAGGGGACACTCTTGTTTAAAAAGACCTGCTTCCTCCCCACAGCAGGGATGGAAAGGGGCTGGCTTCCCACGGGTGGGGAAGAACTCGGGACAGGGTCACAGCAGGACATAGCTCAAGTATGCCATCTGGCCTAAATGGTCCTTGGAGCCCCTCCTGGGTTCCCAGGTCTCCCAGGGCCCTGGAGAGACCTGGGAGAGGAGGAGAAGCTGCTGCACCCCCTGCCAGGAGCCACCTGCCCCATCAGTGCTCCAGGGAGAGGCACGGTCCACCTGACTCAGTTCTGGCTGAGCCCCCCACAGAAACAGCACCTCCATCGCCATGCCAGGCAAGGGCTCTGGTGCTTTCTTTCACAGGCAATGAATGGCTTTGTCTTTGTCTGGCCCAGGGACCCCACCCTCAGTTGGGAAGGTGGCAGCAATGGGAGGAGACCTTTCCGGAATAGCACCTGCCTCCTTGGCTTAGTGGGGTGGGGGGTAGGGAGGCTCTTCCTTCCTTCCTGAGCTGAAGAGCTTCCCCAGGCCCCACCCCCACCCGCAGAG
>PVKM010003943.1:0-54685 GCA_004027735.1 Carollia perspicillata
CCAAGCATATGCCCTGACTAGGAATTGAACACACAACCTTCAGGTTACAGAACAGTGCTCAAATCAGCTGAGCTACACCAGACAGGGCAAGACATATAAGTAAAGTTATGTAACAACGATTGCACAGGTAGCAACTGGTGGAAAACATTTATGCATATTTTATTTTTGACTCTTTTGTTTATTGTTCAATTACATTTGCCTCCATTTTTCCCCAGTTGCTCTCCCCTGCCCTGCCCATGTCCCTACATTCCATCCTCCTGCCCCTTCCTACCATTGTCTTTGTCCATAGGTGCTTTATACATGTTTCTAGACTTGACTCTTCCTCTTCTTTCCCCTGTGATCACCCTACCCTCTCCCTTCTGGCTGATCTCAGATTGTTCTTTATTTCAATGTCTCTGACTCTATTTTGCTCACTTGTTTGCTTGTTCATTAGGTTCCACTGATAGGTGAGATCATATAGTATTTTTTAAAATAAAAAAATTATAGAATATTTCACATGGAACCATTTTAGGAACCATGAGTATTAAAAATCTCTTTTAAAAATAATAATACTTTTTAAAACATAAATAAAAATACTGAGCCTACAGGATAGTATTTTTTCTGGATGACCCAGGTAGTGCTCAGACTCAGGTCTTTAACCAGTCAGTGCATTTTATTCAATGATTTTGGACTGCTTAATGGTTATAGTCTATAGACATTAAATTACTTCTAATCAAACAGATCTCTCCACTCGCTGTAGCAGATGGTATTTTCCACAGTAGCCATAGCTATATGTATGGTGCTATTTTTATAATATGATGAAGACTCTGTTTCATCAATACCTGAAGTCTCGATTCTCTCACCTTTAAACTTTTGTAATTCAAAAAATAGAATTTAACAGAAGTGAAATTGGGTGATTTCCCAGCCTAGTTCATAGGAAGTGATGTGGCTCTGCCTGGCCTTGCTCTTTCTCAAGACTCTTGCTTTGGAACCCAAGAAACATGTGTGAGGAAGGCCAAAATGCATGGAAGAGTCAGTGTTGGTGTACCAGCAAGTAGCCCAAGATTAACTCTTAACTACCAATTAAGACTTTGGAGCCTTCTGGTGATTTTGTCCCCAGCCTTTGAGTTTTCCTTCCAATGTCCACAGAATCCCAGAGCAGGGACAAGCCATCTGTGCTGTACCCTGTCATAATTCTGAGAGTGAAATAGCATATTGCTTTATGCCAGTAAGTTTTGAGGTAATTTGGTATGTGCATAATAATAGGAATATATTTTGTATTGAAGTGAGGAGATAAGAAAATAAAAATCTGAAGTGCATGGAGATGCCTTTGGGACTAATAAGTAGGTGGGATTGTAGGGTCATGAAGATATTCTTAGTGGAGACTGGATGGGTCTCGAGAAGCATCTTGAGAAAGATATGTAGGTAGCAGAGTTTTGTGGCCTTCAAAGAGGTACGTTCTTAAAAGAAACAGGAGAAAATGATATTGGAAACTGAACATCATGAACTGTTGTCATACAATGGCATAAAGTTTACCAACACTGATAGACACCTTTAGTCATGTGGAATGTAGAAAATGCACCTAAAGAACTTGTTAAAATTTCAAGTGAAAGTTAGAGGAAGCATAAAGTAGGAAGATTTTGTCAAATTTAAAAGTAAAACTGCCTTGGAAGGTTTGGCTTTGTTGGTTGGAGCTTTGTCCCATAGACTGAAAGGTCATGGGTTTGTTTCTCGCTCAGGGCTCATACGAGAGGCACCTGAACGACATTTCTCCATGTGAGGCCTCAGACATCATAAAGCAAAGAAACGCTATCTCCTGTGTGCCCCCTCCAAGGGATTCTTGACCCATGGAATCAGTCAGCAAAATAAATTATTGTTTTATACCACTAAGTTTTGGGATAATTAGTTATTCAGATGTAGTTACTAGAACACTAGTCAATTAAGAAGGATCTTGAATGCTCAAGAATGTAACCATTATTTGGTCATCACTGGTATAAAATAGGGTGATTTTGATTACGAGTAACAAAAACTTGTCTCAAACTAGTTTAAAAAATACAGGTGGTTATTATTTCACTTAACAGGGAACCTAGAAGTTGGTAATGAGGCCCTTTTCATGTGTTCATTGAGCCATTCTCATGTATACCTTCATCTCAGTTTGGAAATCTAAATTTTCTGTTCAGTTACAATAATACCTAGAAGAAAGAAAGCAGTTCTCTCTTCCCGTGCTTCTTTCTTAGGGGTAGGAACTTTGCTGAGAAGCAACTCCCCTCCCCCATGAGATTTCCTCACACAATTCCTTGCCAGTTGAAAACTCTTATTGAGGTGGTGGAATTAGCATGGTTGGCTTAGTTAGTTGCATGGGGAGGATGTATACTGGGAAGACACCTTCATGTTTGTTATTTTCTTCTGTATATTGTTTCACTCCAGTTGTTAAAAGGAAGAACAACATTTGCTTAACTTAAGGTAATAGAATAAGTAATTCTTGACAATGTTTGTAAGTGTTCCCCTTATAATCAGATAAATGATGCACAAAGTTTGAAATTTTTCTTTTTAATTTAAAAATTATTTTTCTTGTATTTTTCCCATTACCATTTATCCCCATTATACCCTCTCCTACTTCCACCGACACCCCTCTACCCCCTACTCTGCAATCACCACATTGTTGTTCATGTCCATGAGCCCTTTTTTTTTTGCCTGATCCCTTCACCCCCAATTCTTCCTCCTCCCCTCACTCGCTCAGCTGTCATCCTGCTATCTATGAGTCTGTCTCTATTTTGTTTGTTAGTTCAGTTTGTTCATTAGACTCCACATATGAATGAAATCATAAGGTATTTGTCTTTCTCTGACTGGCACATTTCACTTAGCGTAAAGTTTGGCTTTGCAAGGCAGGTCCTATAAAGGCTACTTTAAGCTTCCAATCTATGACTTCAATATTAGTTCTTACCACCAGGTGAATGGTGTTTCTGTTAATGACCCCACCTGTGAATAATTGTGTAAAACAGGGGCCCCCAGCCTGGGGGCTATGGATCAGTACCAGTCTGGGCCTGTTAGGAACTGGGCAGCACAGCAGGAGATGAGCTTGAATGTAACGTACTTAAATCATCCCCAAACCATCCATGCCCCTACCCCAGTCCATGGAAAAATTGTCTTCCATGAAACCAGCCCCTGGTGCCAAGACTATTGGGGACAGCTGGTATAAAACAAGTATGTAGGACACCAATACACAATTCACACATTAATTTTTCTGTGGTATAGCAGTTAAGAATCTGAGTTTTGGGTTCAGAACAATATAAATTTTCTCATGTGTAAAGTGGAGATAATTAACAGCAAACCTGAAGAACCCAGTAGTGTTCCTGGCACATAGAAAGCCCTCAATAAATGATTATTATTACTGTTTTTACAAAGAGTACTCATTATGTCATGACCTGTAAATTAGAGAAAAGTTTTAAGTGCTACATGGAAATATCCTTGCTTTTCATGTTTTTAGGTGATTGGAGTTTTAATGACTCCATTTTATTATATTTTACCAAAATAATAAAATATTTGTCAATGGATGTATACTGAAAGTAGCTGTTCATAATAAGATGTAAAAATATTACTTAATTTGAATGCTTTATGTTCAAACATAGTTATATTCACCATAAGCCACAACTAAGGTACTTCATTCTTAAAATATATATGACTTAACTACATGTTATATATATTGAATAATTTAAGCTCAGTAAAGTAGAAAAGCATTGCTATGACATATTTCTAATTTGCTGATATTTTATTACTTATACATATGATACATATTTATTTCTGAAAGAAATATATTCTTTAGCTACCTATTTTTTTCTTAAGTTATGGGCAGTACATTACTCATAGATGGCAGAGTTTGTCAGTTATTTATCTTTCCAAAGTATGTAAAAGTGAATGAAGCTTGAATTGAGCAAGGAAGTATCATAAATTAAAAAGTGAATTCTTAAAGAAAAGCTGGGGAAAGTTTTGAATATAAGGTTAAAGTACATTTTAACATAAAATATAACTGTCAAAGTGGCATGAACCCAAATATGAATCATGATTGGGTTGAATTTGTATTTTTATCTGATGAAGTACTAAGAATCATTTTGAAATCATTGATTTTGGCCAGCTTAAGTCTTTATTATTCTGATAACGTCAATCAGATATAAAGGTGGTAAGAGATAATTCAAGCCTATGCATTTATTTGTCAATAAAACATGTGCTCTATTGGTTTTTTCTCAGTTACATTGTTTTATCATGTCAATATTTCATAATATTATATGACTGACTAATGGTAATAGTTATTTGCTATTACCACTGTTGATGTACTTTGAAAATAGCAATCCATATTTTATGGACCAGAAGGAGACAAAACCTTTACCTTTGACCTGACTGAGCATAAGTAAGGGGATGTGAATGAAATATGCCTCATATTTCACCTACTCACAATTAGTTTCTGATAGCCTCAGGGATAAATGTTAGAATAGGTAACCTATCCTTTCTTTGTAAGAATGACTTATGGATCTCAAATAAAATTCTTCAAAAGGCAATTTAGGGAATGGAAATAATACAAGCCAGAAAAAACAGATCATGGACATTTTTACCTAAGTTTTTCTAATCATAAACATAAAGTGATTGATGCATGTCCATATCTCTGCCCATATTCTCTGTCCATATCATAGATAAAAACACATAATCCAAGAGGAAAACAATCTTGTTTAATCCAAACACCCAGACATACTACCAGTTAATGTCGGTGTATATCCTTCCAGTCTTTTTTTGTGCAGACATATATCTTTTCCAGAAATATATTCTACATACTGATCAATAACCTTATTTTTATCAGATAAATTTTTATAGTTTTTATGATATACTATTTTGCCAAAAAAATAAGATAAGATAAGATAAGATAAGGCCACCCAATGCCTTACTTCTTGTATTTATTCACTTGTACATGTGCTTTACAGATGGTAATTTGTTTGTATAAAATAACCTGTATTCTCTAAGTATTTTAAAAGCACTGATTTGTTGTTTTTCACGTATCTGACAAGTTATATAACTTTAAGTATGCTTTCAATAGAAAGCTATTTTCCTGACAAAACAGCAATGTACAAAATTAGAATATTTTAATGAGATTTCTATTTGTAAAACATGGCTAATAATTAACTTTACGCTATGACCATAATCATCTTGGTAAATATTTTTGGTTACTGTGTGGTAGCCAGCCTCCAAGATGGTGTCCAATGATTCTTGCTTCTTGGTATTCATATCCTTGTGTAGTTCCCACTTGTATTGAATAGCACTGGCCTGTAAGCCAATAAAATATTGTGGGTGTGTGCTTTTCTAGTCTAGGTCTTAAAAAGCATTGAACTTCCATCTTCCTCCTCTGGGGACATGACCTCCAGAGTGGTCTATGTGTTGAAGAACCCAGGCCTCTGCCAATGGTCTTCTGAGTAAATCATCTTGGAAATGAATCCTCTGGCCCAGTCAAGCCTTCAAATGGTTGCAGCCGTATCTGCCAGTTTGCCTGAAGCCAGAACCAGTGGCTAAACTGCTCCTGAATCCTTGATGTACAGAAACTATGAGAGTAAATTTCATTTTTGCTTTAGGCCTTTAAGATTTGAGAAATAATTTGCTATGCAGAAATAGAAAATTAGTACAAACTAAAAAGGAAGATGTTTGCTAAATCAACTCTCTTCAATATGCTCTAAATAAGTAAGAGCTTATGAGAACATTTTACCTTTATCAAGAGCCCAGATAATACTTAAGTGTTTATACTTAGGCATAGTACACATTACTCATTTAAAGAGTAAAATTTGAGGCAAATTATATACATAAGTGCAAAGACAATGCAAAGAAGAAAAATAATGTCTTTCACTTAAAAATATTTTGTACCATTAGTTTTTGTTTTTGTTTTGGTTGACTTGCTAAATCTTTATTTATTTTATTTTTTTATCTATAATTCTGAGATTAGATTGCAGTTTGCTCTTTTATTATTTTTTTTCACATTTTTTATTGTTGTTCAAGTACACTTGTTTCCATTTTCTTCCCAACACTCCACCGCGTTCTAGCCATCATCGTTTCCCACCCTTGATCCTACCCCTCTTTGTCTAGGTCCACGTGTCCTTTATACATGTTCCTGATAGCCCTTCCCCATTAACCCCTCCCCCCTGATAACTGTCAGTTTGTTCTTCATTTCCATGTCTCTGATTATATTTTGCTCGCTTATTTATTTTGTTGATTAAGTTCCATTTATAGGTGAGATCATATGGTATTTGTCTTTCACCACCTGGCTTATTTCACTTAGCATAATACTCTCCAATTCCATCCATGCTGTCACAAAGGGTAGGAGCTCCTTCTTACTTTCTGCTGTGTAGTATTCCATTGTGTAAGTGTACCACAGTTTTTTGACCCATTCATTTACTGATGGGTCCTTAAGTTGCTTCTAGCACTTAGCTATTGTAAATTGTGCTGCTATGAACATTGGGGTGCATAGGTTCTTTTGAATTGGTACTTCAGTATTCTTAGAATATAATCCCAGCAGTGGAATTGCCTGGTCCAAAGGCAGTTTATTTGTATTTTTTTTGTGGAAGTTCCATACTGTTTTCCACAGTGGCTGCACCATTCTGCATTCCCACCAAAAGTGCACTAGGGTTTCCATTTCTTCACAACTTCACCAGCACTTGTTGTTTGTTGATTTGGTTATGATGGCCATTATGACCATTGTGAAGTGGTATCTCATTGTGGTTTTAATTTGCATCTCTTTGATGGGTAGTGATGCTGAGCATCCTTTCATATATCCCTAGGCCCTCTGTGTATCTTCCTTGGAGAAGAGTCTGTTCAGTTGTTTGTTTCTCTTCCTTCCCATTTTTTTTTTTTTGTGAGACTCTTCTTGTTAGCCTCTGCTTCTTAAATTGATCTGTTTTGACTCCCTGAGTTTTTTTGTGTGAACTTCTATGATAGGAGACCTATGAGATTTAGTGGTGCAGTCTCATCGATCTCCTGAACTTGCTGCTCTTGGGATGCCGTTTATGTTGACTCTCGGGATATAATTGGGTTTTTATTGTTGTTGGGTCTTTCTTTGGTGAGTCCTTCACTCCATCTGGTTGACCGAGGGTCACTCTGCCCACCACACCTTGTATGCTGTTGTGCAGGTGCTTCTAGAAGAAAACTGCAAAGCCCAGGGAACAAACTTATATCTACAAAAATATCTCCTCACTGAAATGCCACCATCAACAGCAAATGAACCAGTATTAATAAGGGTGTAAAAAGTTTAAGACTATTATAAGAACGGAGATAAATAAGCTACAGTATAATTCTAGTGACTTAATATGCACAAATTTGTGGCATGAGAAATGAATGTTAAAAAGCTATGCAGGAAAGAAAATATCATTAATCATGGAGAAGAATACAGTAGATTTCTTCTTGGTAGCCTTTAGTATTTACCACTGTTTTTTCTTTCTGGATCTACCTCTGGTGATGTTGATCTCCTCTGATCTTAGGCTACTTGCTCAAAGACTGCCAGGGATCTACTGTCTATGGTTGTCTCCTTCAGTTGTTAATCTAGTCTCTCTGTGCTCAGCAGTGATGCTTAAGTCCCATAGGATGGGGCAGAATTCCTCCTAGTATTGGGGCTATTGTTTCCCCTCAGGCTGCTGCTTCTCAGAGGGGACTGGACTGCCTGAGCAGGACGGCTACCGCAGTACAGATGAGGACTCAGCACCAGGATCTCAGTGGCTACTCTCTCAGTTCTCTCCCCAAAGCCTCCATCCCCAGTCTCTCCTCGGGTGTCTCTAGCCCACTCTTCCCCACCTTTGCCAGAGATCTACTCTGTGTGACTGTCTTCTTCAATTGTTAATGTAGTCACTCTGCACTGAGCAGTCAGGCTTAAGCACCACAGAGCTCAGGCAGAGTCTCTTTTGCCGGATGGGACTATTGTTTCCTCTGATGCTGCTGCTGCTTGGAGGGAAGTGGTCTGTCTGAGCATGATGGCTGTTGCCATATAGTGGGGTGACTCAGCACCAGAATTCCAGTGGCTACTCTCAGCTCTCTCCCCAAAGATTCCGTCCTCAGTCTCTCCTCAGGCATCTCCAGCCCATTCTGTTCCCACCTTTGCTGGAATCCTATGTAAGTGACAGCAAGTGAAAATTTGTGTGTTGGCCCTTTTAACAGCTCTTTGCATCTTCAGTCATCCATATCTGGCAGAAAGCAACCCTGCCGCTTTTTTGCCCCTAGTTGTTACCTATGTACTTTTTGGGCTCTGGGGTTCTAGGTGGGGGATCCCAGCTTAGGGTTTAGAACCCATTCTTCTCAGGGAGATGAACTGGTCACTTAATTATCCCTGTGGCACTGTTGTTTGTGAGAACCCAGCCATCCCTCTCAAGTCTCCATTGCACTTCTTAACAGATAGGTTGTGCTGAAGCTGATTCTTCTGTCTATCTTAGGTTATAAGGTTCTCTTGCAATTTAGTTGTTTGTTCTGAGTAATTTCTCCATAATTTAGTTGTAATTCCAGATTGGTTCTGGGAGGAGGTAAGTGTGGCTTCCATTCACACCTCCGCCATCTTACTGAGCTCCAGTTTTTCCTGTGACCTAACATTTTCTTGCCAATTTTTGCAGTAATGATAAACAGAGTACTCATTCAGAATAAATAAGCATAAATACCAACATTTCAATAATAAAGATTTTATATTTTTCATCTATCTATCTATATTATGGAACCTTGGTATTTTTTGAAATTTTGGTACACTTCATTTTATCAGATATTGTATTATGAGTCATACATAGTTTCAGCACTTGGGATGAAACACGACATAGACACACAGCTATCTCCTTCTTTGCTTCCAATCTTATGTGTAATGGTAACAGTTTGGCACATATCTCTCCATAGCCCAGTGATCATATAAAATTAGGTAAACATAATACATTTTTCTTCTTCACAAACATGAAATCTTGGTCTTTATATTATTCTGCAATAGGCTGTTTTAATTTAGGCACTGTATATATAGTACATATAGATCTAATCCATTTTTTCAATACTGTGTAGTAGGCTAAAGAAAGCATTTGCAAACTATGGCTTGTGAGCTAAATTTGTCCTACCACCTGTTTTTGTGTCTGTGAGATAAGAGTTGTTTTTATATTTTTAAATGGTTGGAAAAAATCAAAGGAGAATATTTCCTGATATATAAAACTTATATAAAACTTAAATTTGAGTGTTTATTAATAAAGTCTTATTGGGACACAGTCATACTCATTTTGTTTTAACACTGTTTCAACTCAGCTGAGTACTTGTGAAACATAATCGCCATCAAAATTGAAAATATTCACTATCTGGCCCTTTACAGAAAGCATTTGCCAATTCTTGATCTATTCTGTCCAATAGAAATACAATGCAAGCCACAAATCTAACTTTTCTAGTGGCCACATTTAAAAAAAATTGAAAAAAACTAGGAAAAATTAATTTTAAGAGTATTATGTTTTAATTAAGTCAACATATCTAAAGTATCATTTCAGCATTTTTTTTTGTATTTTATTTATTTCCATCTCCCCATCCCTCCCCATTGGCAGCCATTAGCCTGTTTTCTGTATTTATGGGTCTGTCTCTGTTTTGATTTGTCCATTTATTTTGTTTCTTTTAGATTCTACATATAAATGAGATCATATTTGTCTTTTTGTGTCTGACTTATTTCACTCAGCACAATACACTCTAAGTTCACCCATGTTTTGTAAACTGCAATATTTCCTTTATTTTTATTGCTGAATAATATCCCATTGTAAATATATGCCAAATTTTCTTTAAACATTCATTTATTGATAGACACTTAGGTTCCTTCCATATCTTGGCTATTACTAGCAGTGCTGCAAGGAACGCAAGGGTACATGTATCTTTTCAGATTAATGTTTTTGTTTTCTTTATATAAGCACCCAGAAGTAAAAATGCTGGATTATAAAGCAGCTCCATTTTTAGTTTTTCAGGAACCTCGATACTTTTTTTCCATAGTGCCTGCACCAATCTTCATTCCCACCAAAAGTGCACAAGTTCCTTTTTTTCTATATTCTCAGCAATACTTGTTATTTGTTGATTTATTGATAATAGCCATTCTGATAGGTATGAAGTGATATTTCATTGTAATTTTAATTTGAATTTCTTTGATGATTACTGACGTTGAGTGTCTTTTCATACATCTATTGGCTTTCTGTATGTCCTCTTTGGAGAAATGTCTATTCAGGTCCTCTGCCCACTTTCTAACCAAATTGTTTAGGGTTTTTGGTATTAAGTTTTATGAGTACTTTGTAAATTTTGGATATTATTCCCTTATTTTATGTACATTTGAAAATATCGTTTCCCATTCATTTGTTTTGTTGATTTCTTTTGTTGTGTAAAACCTTTTTAGTTTGATATAGTCCCATTTGTTTTCTTTGTTTTTCTTTTGTTTCCATTGCTTGAGGAGATGTATTCAAAAAGGTATTTCTAAGAGCAACATCAGAGAGTTTCCTGCCTATGTTTTCTTCTAGAAGTTTTATAGTTTCAGGTCTTATTTTTTAGGACTTTAATCCATTTTGAATTTATTTTTGTACATAGCGTGAGAACAATTTTTGTTCTCACGCTTTTTTTTTTTTTTTGCGTATGTTCGTCCAGTTTTTCTAACACCACTTACTGAGGAGACTGTATTTTCCCTATTTTATATTTTTGCCTTCTTTGTTGTAAATTAATTGACAATATATGTGAGGATTTATTTCTTGGCTGTCAATTACATACCACTGACCTGTGTATCTGTTTCTATGCCAGTACCATATTGTTTTGATTATTGTAGCTTTGTAGCATAGTTTGATATACTATCACCCAATTTGTTCTTTCTCAAGATTTCTTTGTCTATTTGAATCTTTTGTGGTTTCATATAAATTTTAAGATTCATTGTTCTAATTCTGTAAAGAATGCCATTGGCATTTTAATATAGATCACATTGTCTTGTTCCTGATTTCAACATTTAATTAATATGAAAATTATTAATGAAACATCTACATGCTTATTTTTCATACTAAGTATTTGCTATTCAGTGTATAACTTTCACTTACAGCACATCTGGACTTGGACTGGCGACATTTCAAGTATTCAGTAACCACATGTGGCTAGTGACTACTGTATGGGGCAGTGTAGTTCTGTAGTGTAGATATACCTTAATTTATATGTATTATATAGTTTGCTGATAGACATTAAGGGTTTTTTAGTTGTTTTTGTCATTGTAAACATTGCTGTACTCAAACATTTATTTCTGTAGATAATCCCAAAAGTAGAGTTGCTGAGTGAAAGACATGTGTAACCATTAACTTTAACAGATAATGTGTAACCATTAACTTTGCTTTTGGACTGAAGTTCAGATGGAAAAGCGTGTTTGGTTATAGGTCATCACAAAGCTTTTTTTGTTCTGTTTTGGATTATTTCCTTTCGGTATGCTTTCTAGAAAAAAAAGAATTTTTTTGTTTTTTTAAAATCTGTATTAATATGAAATTCTTAGAGATTTTTGAGTTTGATAACCAATTTCAGTAGTAAAAGTAGTATATATTTAGAATGCCTTGCAGTCTTTAGTTTCAAACATATTATTTCCCATGATGCTTTGGCAACTCTGTTGGGGTTGATTTTGTTCCCATTTTATGACAGATGAGACTGAGACTCAAAGAAGTTAAGTGATCTTGAAGACACCACATAGGTAAAATATTAGAGCAAGAACTTACAATCAGTCTTGGTCAGAGTACAATGTTCTTCCTAGTCCCATGTCTGGTTCATTTGTTAATTTATCCAAAAATACCCACTGCATATTGACTATCTACCAAGCACTATGTGAACTCCTAGAGTTTCAGTAGTGAACAAAACCATTGGGTTCCTGCCCCAGCCAAAACCTGAGGGATTTAAAAGGTAGGAAATCTGTGAAGCACCTGTACAAAAGAAATATAATTCAATTGCTTTAAGTGTGCTTGAGCCCCTATTTCACTGAGAAGAAGCTCTTCATCTCATTAGAGGAATTGTGATCAAGTGATGATAAAAAAAGACAAGGACTCAGAATTATCTCGGTGTGCCTACTGAGTGAACCACTTCAAACCTGAATTACTTTAAGTCATTGAGACATTTAGCTACTTTTCAGAGTGGAATGATCAGTTACACTTGTACTTCAGCTCTTTAGACTTGTTGCTTGATCACTTGTGGTCCCAACTCCCAGCCCAAACAGTTAAGATGATGAGCATCATGTAAGTATAGCTCTTGTACTATATTAGAAAGTAAATAATTTCTCCACACAATGAAACATCTGGGCTTGAAATTCTAATATGCAACATCAATCTTTCAACTAGCACTAGAAGAATCAAAGGCTTAAATTTTAGTGATAGAAATTATACCTGTGATACCTAGCAATTCCTTCTTTTTTTTCCACTTGTGTATTTTTTTAAAGTTGTTCAATTACAGTTGTCTCCAATTTCCCCCCATTACACTTCCCTGTCCTACCCACCCCCACCTCACACCTTCAATCCTCCCCACCCACATTGTCTTTGTCTATGGGTCCTTTATATGTGTTTCTTGACTGCCTTTCCCCATCTTTCCCCATTATCCCCCTTCCCTTCCCCTCTGGTTACTGTCAGTTTGTTCTTGACTTCCAGGTCTCTGGTTCTATTTTGCTCACTTGTTTGTTTTGTTGATTAGGTTCCTCTTATAGGTGAGATCATATGGTATTTGTCTTTCAACCACCTGGCTTATTTCACTTAGCATAATACTCTCCAATTCAATCCATGCTGTCATAAAGGGGAGCAGTCTCTTCTTTCTTTCTGCTGTGTAGCATTCCATTGTGCAAATGTGCCATAGCTTTTCATTTACTGATGGGCCTGTAGATTGCTTTCAGCACTTAACTATTGTAAATTGTGTAAATTGGTATTTCAGGATTCTTAGGGCATAATCCCAGCAGTGGAATTGCCTGGTCCAAAGGCAGTTCATTTGTAGTTTTCTGAGGAAATTCCATACTGTTTTCCACAGTGGCTACACCACTTGACATTCCCACCAAAAGTGCACTAGAGTCCCCATTTCTCCACAATCTCACCGACACTTGTTTGTTGATTTGGTAATGATGGCCATTCTGACTATTATGTTTTTAATTTGCATCTCTCTGATGGCTAAAGATGCTGAATATCTTTTCATATGTCTCTGGGCCCCAAAATAGCTTCTGAATGAGTAGAATCAGTGAGTACATGTGTGAGTGTATGTGTATGTGTGTGAGATAGATTGGGAGTGGAGGTAGAATTATTTCAATTATGATATGCCCAATAGAAATTTTTTATTTCATGTACCTATTAATGCTTTCAGTTACCCTCTATCCCATCCTCAATCCACTCTACTATTTTCTGCCCTGTTCTGGGCCCCAGAAACCTGACTTTTTTTGATCAAATCACATTCTGTAGGATCTGGTCAATTGTGGTGGTAAGGGGTGAAAGGAGAGTGAGGTAAAACCTTGCTAAGTGAGGGTAAAAGGTATCTTCTTCTTTGAGCTAACAGCTACTCTTATGGTACCCTTTGGAAAACACTTCTTTCCCTTCCCCTTCAGGTCAAAGAGCGAGTTCCCTGCTATTGCTAGTGTTGGTGGGCCTCACCATTCCTTGTTGGTTTCCCCAAGCCTTGCCCACAACCTTTGCAAACTTCCTTTTCAAATCCTTTTCAGTGTTCCTTTGATGTAGCAACTAGTTTTTGTTTTTTGTTTTGTTATTCTGCTAGAACACTGCCTTATATATTTTTTATAATGAAAAATAGTTGTTTATTATTCTTATTTGTAGACCTTTTTAAATACATAAGAAGTAGACCATCATTATGCCCATTGCTAAGCATTTTTTAAGACAGCTTTGGGTTCCTATCAAAGTATACTTAGATATTCTTAAGCTGCTAGAGTAATTGTATGCTAAGTATGTTCATTTAAAAACAACTTTCTTAGGAAGAACAAATCATCAAAAAATATTTAGAAAGGGCAATGACCTTTTGTAAAGGCATCCTGTTAAATGTTTTACCTTTATATCTTGGCCATGATTTCCTCATTAAACAATATGCATTATTTATTATTTATGGCCATTCATAGGGACAGGCAACAAATTGGCAAATTTGACTTTACATTAAACTTTTAATGTTAAATCTGTAATGAAAACACCGAACTGCTAAACAGAAAATAATTTTCTCTCCCCTTTCTACCCACAACTGAGAAAACTGTAGAAGGCCTCAGGATTGCTGTGTAGAATGTCCATTTCTTTTTTAATGCTTTTCTGACCCAAATTAATAAATCACATTCCTTCTAATATTACTAATTTTGGATTTTCAAGTTTATCAATAAGGATTTAACTATTTTTTGTTTCTTTTTTTTTTGAGTTCACATTTTCTTCTAAGGAATCCTGCACTTTATCCACAATGTTCCCCAAATTATACTTATGAAAGAATGATCAATCTGATTATGCTGTCTTCTGCTTAAATGTTTCCAGTTATTCCCCATTGCCCACCAACTAACTCTTACTGGCATATAAGTATATTTGTAGTATGTTGCCCACCTTTATCCCATTAACTTTTGCTTTTCTCCCTTTTCTCTTCTTACCTAGGAGGCTGCAGCCATACAAATCTTGTTATATCATTGAAAACCTTGTGCAGTACACTGAATTGCATCACATCCTGGATCCACCTAGCTAAAGAGCTTCAAAATACATAAAGCAAAAACAGAAATAGAAGGAGAAGTAGAAAATTCCACAATTAGGTTAGCAGA
Source organism: Carollia perspicillata (assembly GCA_004027735.1). NCBI lineage: Eukaryota > Metazoa > Chordata > Mammalia > Chiroptera > Phyllostomidae > Carollia > Carollia perspicillata. Next base: position 14,756 of record PVKM010003943.1, read on the forward strand.
CTTCAACACTCCTCTCAGTAATTGATAAGACTAGTATACAGAAAATCAGTGAGCATATAGAACTGTACAACGCCATTAACTAACTGAAATCTAATTGGTGTTTATAGAATCCATTATCAAAATACAACAGAATAACATTCTTACATGGAGCTTACCCAAGAAATGTCATATCCTGGGTCATAAAACAAACCTTGGCACATTTAAAATAATTGAAATCATAGAAAATAATTCAGTGTTAATATAAAATCAATTACCATAATGGGAGCATAATATATTACACTAGAAACCAATAAGAGAAATAAAACAGAGAAAGATTTAAATACTTGGAAGTTATGCATTGCCCTTCTAAATAAGCCATGGGCTCAAAAAGAAAATTGAAAAAAAATTGGAATATATTTCAAATTAAACAAAAATAAGAACATAGCATAAAAAATTTTGTGAGTTGTAGCTAAAGCAGTACTTAAATGAAAGTTATAGCATTACATGCTTATATTAAAAGGAGAACTCAAAAGCTTCACATAGTACTCTAGTAGTACTTCACACAATACTTTAAGCTTCAACCTCATAAAGAAAATCCTAGCCAGAATGATCAGTCAAGTAAAAGAAATAAAAAGCATCCATAATGAAAAGGAAGAAATTATACTCACCTGCTCACAGATGGCTTGTTTTACCTATGTAAAAAATCCAGGGATATCTAAAATATTTCCAGATATAGTAAGGGGTTCAGCAAAGACACAGGATGTGAGAATGCCACAAAAATCAATAATAATTCTAGGTACTCTCAATGAAAAAGGAAACAAACATTTAAAATTATCTATAATAGCTGCCACAAAATGAAATATCTGGGTGTAAATCTACCAAAATATCCAAAGGGTCTATATGCTGAAAATTACAAAACACTGATTCAATAAATAAAGATGAATTAAACAAATGGAGGTATGTACTATATTCATGGATCAGAAAACTAAACATATCAACATAATCTTCTAACCCAAAGTAAATATGTCAGGTCTTCACTAACTGATCTAGAGATTTAACATAAATTCCATTAGAAAATCCAGTATGACTTTTTTGTAGAAATAAAAATCTTATTCTAAATTTTTTTATGAAAAGGCAAAGGGTCTAGAATTAATAAAAACAATGTTTAAAAAAGAATAAATTTGGAAAGATACCTCTACCTAATTTTAAGTCTTACTATGAATGAAAACTACAAATGGTATAGAGTCCAGTAATACATCTATACAAGTATTCCAATTTTTTTTTAGAGTTGTAAAAGTAATTCTTTGGAGCAAGCCCAATCTTTTCAACAAAAGGTGTTGGAACAATGGAGCAATCATATGTAAAAACCTAAACCTCACATCTTATACAAATAATAACTCAAAGTGGTTCATAGATTTGTGTGTAAAATTAGAAACATTTAGAAGAAAACTTTCTGATCTGATGTTAGGCAGAGAATTTTTGGACATGACACTGCAAGATAGTCCCAAAAATGGAAAAATGAGATATTGGATATTAGCAAAACTGAAATATTTTGTTCTGTAAAAGACATTATGAAGAAAGAACAAACTCACAGTGATCAGAGGGGAGGTGGGAGGGTGATAATGGGAGAAAGAAGGGGAAGGGGCAAGCCAAGGAACAGGAATAGGGGACTCATGGGCATGGACAATGGAGGATGATTGACTGTGGGAGTGGTGGGGGGATGAAGCAGGGGAGAGCAATGGGGGAAAAGGCAGGACAACTGTAACTGAACAATAAAAAAAATTAAAATTTAGAAAGAAAAGAAAAAAGACATTGGGAAGAATAAAAATTAGAGCTATAGCCTAGGATATAATAGTTTCGAGTCACATATTCACTGAAGAACTTATAATCTGAATATATAAAGAACTGTCAAAACTCAACAATGGTAAATTTTAAAATTGGTGAAAACTTGAACAGCCAACTCACCAAAGATGTATACAGAAGACAAATAAACACATGAAAAAATATTCAGTATCATTAGCCATTAAATAAATGCAAATTAAGTCCAAGATGAGGTACTACCAAACACCTATTAGACTAAAATTAAATGCACTGATTATATTATAAATTATATTTTAATTACATTATTATATATTATTATAAACAAACAATTAAATTATATTTATAATTCAAATTATATATAATTTAAATTATAATATTAAAAATGCTACCGAGAATGTAGAGTAATTGGAATTTTCAAACACTGCTGATAGAAGTGCAAAGTGATATAGCCCCTCTGGGAAACAGTTCAATGGTTTCTTATAAAGTTAAATATACATATAAATAATCTTTCGATCTCTTTGTAGGTATTTACCTTAGAGAAGTAAAAGTATATGTTCACAAATAAACTATTTTTGATTTTTTCAGCAGATATACTCATAATCACTCCAAACTAGAAACAATCCAAATGTTTTTCCACAGGTGAATGTATACACAAACTGTGGTAAATACATACAATGCAATACTTCTCAGCAATAAAAAGAGCAAACCACTGATACACAAGACAACTCACATGGATTTCAAAGCAGTATGCCCAGTGACTGCAGTCTCCAAAGGTCACATACTGTATAATTCTGTTTAAAATACTGTTGACTAGACAAAAATATAGTGATGGAGATTAGATTGATGGTTGCCAAGGATTAGGGGTGAGGAGAGGATGTAATTATAAAGAGATAGCATTCAGGAGTTTTTGTAGTTTTGTTACTGTCCTGCATCTTGATTGTGGTGGTAGTTGTCCAAGTATATACTTGTGTTAAAATTCATAGAAGTGTACATCAAAAAAAGTCAATTTTACGGCAGACTAATTTAAAAAATTCAGAATGGAGATGAAGAACAACATTCTGCACATACAAAGGTATTGGAGGTTACTGAAGTAGAACTAACAGAAGGACCTGGAGACCCATGTGATGCAGGGATGAGAAAAAGGTCTTAGTTGGGATTAAATGTTATGCATTTCATACTGATGCTGATGTCTGGTATTGGGCCTCCACCATTTTCTTTCACCCTATAAAAGGAAGGGTGTTTTTGCCATGAAAGGTAGTTGATTTCTTATTCTTGGAGACCTTCAAACAAAGAATGGAAAGTCTTGCCCATGAGCTTGTAGAAGTGATTCCTGAAGAAAGTGTCATGTTCACTTAGATTTCTGAGACCAATCCACTTGAGATTCTGTGAAGAAACCTAATGCCAGAGAGGTGACAAACATCTATTGTTGCAAGGCAAAGGATAATACAGCTTGGCTAAACTGTACATCAGTTTGCCTCTCACAAGAAACAGGTATATTTTAGAGATCAATCAATTTTGGACTCTGAACTATCAGACTAGCCTTAATTTCTGAAAATTATCCCTCAACAGGAGGTCAAGTGAGATGAAAAGAATTTCAGTTTATTTAAAAATGTTTTTGTATATGTGCCATATTTAATTTAAAAAGTATTTATGATGATTTTGTTGTAAAATTGTTTATTTATTTATATCAAAAAATTCGTTGAGCAGGTCTGATCTATTTGGGGATAAGTAGAAACAAAAGCCCTGAAGCCCTTTTCTGGGATGATAATGTCAAGCACTTGGAAATTTACCTCTAGAGTCAGTGGTGGCCTGGAACACCACACATGAGTCAGTGGTTCTCAGAGAATGGCTCAGACTGGCAGCATCAACTACACCCGGGGAATTGTTAGAAATGCCAGGTCTAAGGCCTCAACTCAGATCCATTGAATCAGAAATTCTGGGAAAGATGCCCAGTAATCTGTGTTTTAATAATCCTTCCAAGTAATTCTGATGCAGACTAAGGTTGGTTGATGTGTGATGAGATTTAGCAGCACATATCAGCTAGCTTTGTTCTGATTTATTTTAAGCAGGGCTCTGGACAACACTAGAGGTGATTTTTCAATCCATTGGGAATTTTCACTCCTCTATCTTCAACTAACCGCCTGGTTACACAAGTTCCACTTGGCCCACTACCAGCTTATTTCAAGCATCAGGCATCAGAGAAATTAAAATTTCATCACAAGTCTGTTCATTTCCTACTTACGAGCCATTTTGATTTGCAGCTCCAAATTACAATCCCCAGAACAGACAGGAGGAGCTCGAACACATACCACTCTTCACATTTTTATGTGATTACCTTATTATTGGCCCATTTAAGGAAGGCATATTCTTTTAAAAATTATGTGTCCTGCTCTAACATCCTTTTAAAACTTAATCATTAAACTCCTGACACTCTTTTTAAAAAAAATTCCAATTGGTAGTTATTTTCTCATGGTACTTGCCAGACTGAGTTTAAAACTTCAGTGTCTGTTTTAATATCTCAATTGGTTGCTATAATATGACTGTAGAGGTTTCTTGAAACAGAAGTATGTCTGCCAAGTAAAGCTTTCTGTCTGAAACTTAAATGCAACATGTTTCCTCATCATTTAAAGCACTGTTATAATTAAGGATTGGTGAACCCATTTCGGTTTGAGTTAGTTGAATGTCTAATGTTTATTCAAACATCCTGGTTTCAATAAAAACTCTAAATGTGAGTTGCCAGCACTTTTTCCATTAACTTTGAAATCCCAGCGTGTTTCAAGGGAAATATAGTTAGAATGCTTCTGAATCATTTACACTTAAGTCATCAGAATATTATTTTGCTAGAACGAATTGCTGTCCATGTATCACGTACCTCTTGAAATCTTTAGAAATAGGATGTTAGTTAAAAATGCTGGAAAATATAAATCAAGTCAAGCTTATAAAAGTTTGATCCATATTTGGTCTTGTTTCTGAAGTTGGCCCCAAATGCCTTATGTTTAAAGGTATATTAGATTATCAGGATCCTTTTTTATTAAAGTACTATTCCAGAAAATATGACTATTTGTACCTCTGGGTATATCACATGTGCAGTATTGAAGATAATTATAAGTAAACTCTAAGTAGAACCAATGTGTTAGTTTCAAGTGTAGGGTAGGCCTCCTTCTCTAAAATGTCTATGAGAAGAGATGATCTATGTTCAGTTAGCACTTGAACTTGGGAAACATGGAGGAAACCAGATGGCCACTTTCTTTCCCTGAAGGCTGCACCTAGCAAGTCTCCAAGAACCTGGGATTGTGTGAATGAGTAATTTCTTGAGTCTGGCAAGAATTAAAATACGACTTTCTGTGTTATTGCATTGACTAAATAATTGCTTCTTATTTATGGCTAACATACCTACATTAGGGTCCCACAAGAAAACAGACCCACTTTCACTATTTCAACAAAGGGAATTTCATAAAGGGAACTAGTTAAGCAGGTATCGTGAGGACTTGAAAATCAAAATGGGGAAACTCAGGTATCACAGAGCTAACTACAGGAAGCAGCTATCATGCCTAAGAATGGAGGAACAAAGAGAGGTAAATGAGGTCTGCAAACCCAGAAGCTTGGGGGAGGGACCCTATGGAACTGGAGCTCCGACCTGTGAGGAGGGTAGGCATGTTTGGGGTGTTAGCACCTCTGGGTGCTGTTCCATGAGGATGTTTCTGGGAGTGGGGAAAGAAGCTTATTCTAGAAATGGTTGTTGCTGTCACAGTGAAGACTTCTATCCCAACTCATGTTTCAATTGGATTTCTATTGAAACATTTGTGGATATTTGTTATTTGAACTGAAATGCTGTGTGGATGTGTTGACTTCCTTCCTTTGTCTCCTTCTCTAAGAACTTCACAGCTCTCATCCATAAAATGGGATCAATAGTCTTTGCCCTGCCCATCTTGAAGTTGTCTTTGGAAAATAAAGAAATATTAAAGCACTTGGTAAATGATAAAATACCAAAATAAATTCAGGGTATTGTTACTGTTATATTTAAGCTTTACTTCAACATGTAATATTAAAATAAGACAAATCTAAGAAAAAGTTGCTTGTAATCCTATTATCCAATGAGGTAAATCCTTTCTCCCCCTTCCCCTTACTCATTGTTTTATTTACTTCCTGATATTATTGTCATTCTTAAACTCAAAGCCCTAGAAGTTTTGCCTTTGAGGACATCAGTGAATTATTTCTCAGTTTCTCTAAAATAGATGCAAATGATTAAAAAAATAGATATATAGAAGGAAGGAAGTAAATTTAAATAAAATAAGATTGTTAACACAGAGTTAAGGATGTTTTACAGCTGCAGATCAGCTGTAAAGCATAGTTGTGTTTATAAAATTCTAAACAGAAATAGAACTCCATGCTTCTTGAGCCTTTTCATAATTATATTGTTTTTATACAGATGAAAGTGAAAATATTTATAAGATAAGGTAAGATACAGTTATGGCACCTGATGTGGAAGTATGTTTATCCTTCAAATTCTATATTTCTGTATGGGAACTGAACATTTAGTTTGCAACACAATGAAGAAAAGATGTCATCAAAAATTTCAGGGGAGGATTTAATGTCACCATTTCAAGTATATGGTTTCAAGCATTGACTGTCCTTCAAAGTACAAATAGATTGTCTAATCTGAATAATAAATTGTCATTTTGATGACCTTTCATTTAGTAAAGCAATGCTACAAATTCAGTGAAGTGTCTATCACCAACAGATTTTTTTTCTAACTCTCTTTTAATCAGAAGTGACAGTGGGCAGCTTCTCTTATTATTTCCTGAAGATACAAAATTTTATAAATATTTTTATTTTTTTCATAAAAATGGAATATTGGTATGTTATCTTCTGTAGAACTCCCCGAAGGTGTTTTATTCTCTAATCCTGTCCATCCCTATCACTAAAAAGTAGGTGGCAATAGACTATTTTCTCCTTGGGATATTGTTGGAGTAGGCTGCCTTTATGTGTATTATTTTCTTAGTCAATGAGCTTCGGAAGACAAAAAAACTATCAGTCTGCTACTTAGTGACTTACTTCAACACAAAAATACCCTTAGGGGAACCACAGTGACTGGTAGAGTAGAAGGTATTGCTTCGTGTTTAGACTTTTTCAGCAAAAATGAATTGGAAAGTTAGAGCTGTTATAGCATGGGGGAGGTCCTGGGGGAGTGTCACAATCAATTGGAAAAGGGAAATGTGAATTTAAAATAGCTATTTGGTCTTCTCACTCCAGTAGCAGAAAATATTAAAATTCTATCTGGTCTGAAGCATTTACAGTCACAGTTGAATCTCTGTACAAGTGTCTCACACAGTGCATAAATGTATGCAGTATAGTCATTCTGTTGGCACTTTAATGAATCTGAAGAAGTTGTAGTGGCGACACATTGTCCCTAGAAATATATGTATTTCTTTTTTTTTCTCCCAAGGAAATGTTTCCAAAGTAAGGACCATTATTCTGTCAAGATAAGTGCCCTTGGGATTTCAATGAAGTGTTTTTTAATCCTCACCTCAGCCCCCAATTTTTGTTTTTAAATGACTTTACAAAGTCAAGAGCAGTTTCTAATATGGTTGTGCTGATAGTATGTAAGGTTTGAAAAAGCTGTCACAATATCAGTCAAATGTCAACTCTACAGATGCTTTACAATGTCAGTGAAAATCTACCCATTAATGCTCAGGATTTTCTGTTTGAGGAAAACGTGCAAGTCACAGGGCATTTTCTATAGCTCTAATTCACTGCAAAGGGTATCACTGAGAGATATTTTAAACTTTTGTATTGTTGTTCAAGTACACTTGTCTTCATTCCCCCACCACCACTCCTCCCCACCCCAGCCATCCCCACTTCCCCCCTTGATCCTATCCTGCTTTGGTTTTGTCCATGTGTCTTTTATATGTGTTCCTGAAAATGCTTTCCCCTTTTCCCCCACTTCCCTCTCTCCATTGAGGGGATCTAATAATCAAAGAAAGTAGTGTACATTCCTGTGACTTTTTAAAAGCTCTTTAATTATTTTTATTGTGGTTAAATATCATAATGTGAAATTTACCATTTTAAGTATACAGTTCAGTGTAATAAGTACATTCACATTGTTGTACAACCATCATGACCACCCATCTTCAGAGCTTTTCCATCTTTCCAAACTGAAACTTTGATCTCCATAAACAACAATTCCCCATTCCTGCTTCCCCTCATCCCCTGGCAATCACATTTCTGCTTTCTATTTAGGAATTTGACTACTCTAGGTACCTCAAAAGAATCATACAGAACCTGTCCTTTTGTGTCTGACTTTACTTAGCATCATGTCTTGAGCTATCACCCATCCTGCAATTTTTATCAAGATGTTTGTTTTCAGTATTAAATGGTGAAACTTTCATGATCCCCAAACTCCTGAAACTAGTTATTTTAAAATGCAGTTTTAAGAGATATTTAAGAAACATTCAATGAAATGTAAATTAGAAAATATTAATTTTTATAGACAAATCACTGTCCTACATCTTCAAGTATGATAATAATAGCAACACTATTTAGGGCTTTCTATGAGCTCTGCATGTATTTATTTATTTAATTCTTACAATATCCTTGTAAAAAAGGTGGCCTGTTATTTTCTTCCTTTTGTAGAGAGTAAACTGAGGTACAGAAAGGTTAAATACTTCACCTATGATTATACAACAAGTAAATACTATAACCAAATTTTAAGCTCAGGTTGTCTCATTCCAGAGGTTTTTACAGTATTAATCACTGTAATACTATGTTCCCTCTCATGCACATCTCCCACCAATGAATAGTCAAATTGAGAACTCTTGGAATTGAGCATAGGGAAATAATAGACAATGAGCCTTGGTGCCTGAGTAAATGGTCTTGAACTTTAGTCTCCTTAAGGAAGTCTGGCCTTGATATAGTTAATAATGTAGCAGATATTGGAAGTTCAGGGAAGTTAAATAAGTAGAACTTGTTTTATCAAATTTATCTGATAAAGTTCTAGGTTGCCAATCACCCAGGTTGCCAGGTATCTTATGGTGAATTGTGTTCTTGTTGACTTTGGCTTCACTCACCATTGACCCTATGGAGAAGGGACATGCCACAGGTGGAAAATTCACACCAATAGGGGCATCTAAATATAGGCTAGAGAGACTAATGGATTAGAGAAACTATACACTAGGGGTAGGAGTAACATAATGAGCCAGAATGGTATTTTATGACAGCTCATACTTTCAAGACAAAGTGTGAGAGGCATGGACCAATCAATGCAAGGATAAATCTTTTGTTTACTTTAAAAACATTTATTTATTCTTATTTTTAGTGCTCAAGTACATTTTGTTAAACATCTTACTTATATTAGCTTTATTATCTCTCAAAATGCTATACCACATATTGCTATCTATCATCTCAGACATGTCACAATATCTAGCCTTACTTTATTCATTTGTAAAACAAGAAGTTTGAAGAGTCTCTAAGGGCCTTTAAGCATTGACTTTCTGCCTCTGGGGTTTGAGGTTTATTCTTCTGAATTGGGACAGTCTCTTCTGTAACACAGAATTCCTGGGGCCTAAGGCCTGAGGAAGCCTGAGGGAGGAAGCTTTTTCAGAAGATAATGTCAGCATTAGAATTGGACAGTAATGGAGGATGGAATTCTCATTCCTCTTCTTGTTGAGACAGGCACTAGTGATCCATCTTTGCCTTTGTCACCCTGATTTAGGTTATTCTGATTGTGAGGACTCTCAAATAATACCCATCTGGGCTTAAAATTTATATTGAAGAAACATTAATGCAAGCTGTTAATAAGATGAAGAACTTAACAGTATGCTGTTATCTGGGGATAATATATTTTATATACTCAAGACATGTTTAATTAGGTTTGCAAAAGTCAAATTGGCTTTCACAGAAACGAAGCTTTCTTTCCCCCCTTTCTTCCATATTCTACTCTAATAACAGGCAAGATATTCAGGAAATCTGTCAATTTGGTATATTTGTAAATCAGTTTCCTTATATCTCTTTTTCTCTTTCTATTCTGCAAACTAATGTTTTTGACAATTCAGCTCTTGCTAAGGATGGAGGACGGGGAAGGGCTTTTAGAAGTGCATAATGAAACAAATAATAGAGCTGATAGGTGTTAGAGCTCCTCAGATATTGAACATGCATCCTTTTGAAACAGAGTTACTAAATATTTAATAAACATTTACATCTGAGCAGCACTTAAGGGTTTTATAACCTTTGATACTCCCATTTTGCAGATGAGGACACTGACCAGAGCTGGAGTGGTTCGCACAAAGTATTGGAGCCAAGAATCAACATAAACCTTCTGTGGCAAATCTCTGCCTCTTTTCAAACAGGAAGATCCAAGTTTAATTTATGAAGGCCATTCCTCTACCTGATGAATTGTTTTTAAAGATGAAATCTATTAACCCTTTGGACTTTAAGGGACAAGTGAAAATTTGTCTTTTTAGGTCCACACCTTCAGAGTTGAGAAAGAAATTTAATGAGCATAATGATGCATTTGAATTTTATCCCAGGTCACTAAAGTATTGTTATAATTGGAGTAGCAATTATTCTCTTACATGCTTTTGAGGTTGCTGGGTTGGGCATTCTGAGCTCACTGTATTTTTAAGATACTCTCATCTAAGGTCACAGCATTGATACAAGGCTAGAAAAATGCTACTCCCAACTTCCAACCAGTGAAGTTTATCAACATTTTCAATAATTTATATATATTTTAAAATTTTTATTTATTTTTTAACTTTTTTATTGCTGTTCAAGTATAGTTGTTTCCATTCCCTCCCCACCACTCCCCTCCACCACAGCCATCCCCACTTCCCCCATTTTGTCCATGGGTCCTTTATACATGTTCCTGAAAAACCTTCCCCCTTCCTCCCCATTATCCCTTCCCATCTCCCCTCTGAGTACTGTCAGTTTTCAGTAACTGATATTTTTGATAGAAACAAGACTAATAAATGAAGAAGAAAAGTAAAGATCCTATAAAAAATTACCAACAAATGGAATTACGTAAATCTGTTATCTGCTATATTTCAAAAAGAGGAAGAGGGAAATTTAGAAGTCATCTGAATAAAAATCACAAGAGCAGTTACTTCCTTTGATAAAGACAGGTCTTTTGGTTGAAATTTTGATGTCTAAACTCTTGGAAAATGTCTGATTTTTTTATTTGAAAGAATTATAGGGGACAAAATAAGAAATGTATAATATACATTTCTTACAATGTATATTACTATTTTAAGAGATAGAGTTAAGTTGCTAAGAGGGAAGACTAATCATGACTACAGTAAAGCACTGATTCATTCACAAAAATTCTTCCAAATACTTGTAGTATATTGAGAGAGATCAAGAATAGAGGGTTCAGAATGTCTTTATAAGTTAGGCACTTTACACACCTAAGCTTATTATTTTTTACCTATTTCTACTTAGTTCATTTCTTGGGTACTTAATCCTTTAGGCAGCAGGGTAAGAAGAGATAGGACTAGGTCTCTTTGGCTAGCAGCCAGAGAAGTTATAACGATTACTTGAGTACATTTTTAAAATGTATTTTATGAGACTTATACCATTTTCTAAACATTTTGATTTATTTATTCCACCATCATTGAGCATTTATTGGTGCAAATTTATTCCTATAAATACTTAGTCTATATATAAGGATAGTAAACAGCTGTCAAACCACATATCACCTTGGCTACCTGGAATGGTGATAAAAAAGAGTTCCGAAGTTACATTTGAACTCTGCAAGTAAGATTGCCAGGATTTGGTATCTTCCATGGCCTCAGGCATGGTGAGGGAGAGTGTCATACATGAGTCAAGTAATGTAATTATGTGCTTATAAATCACATGAGATAAATACATAGTAATTTCTAGAATAGTTTTGAAGAGAAGCATTTCTAGTAAAATAGAATGCTCTGAAAGAATTAGTGGAGCTTGAAGAGTAGGTAATTTTGGTTTGTCAAGATGAGTAGAGATCATTAATGAAGATAATGCTGATACAGTATGCCAAACTAAGAATGTCTAGGGGCAATAACTTAACCAAAAGAGCTGAAGCCAAACTCATTTTGGAAAAGTTTGGCAGTAATTTGAAATTGTAGCTAATATTTTTAGCTACCAATCAGTGAGCACTTACTCGATGCTTAACTGTGCTTGGCTAGCTGCCTCCTTTAATTCTCAAGATGAATTTGCAAGGAGAGACTATTATTAACACTATTTTTCAGATGAATATCATAAGTTTCAGATGAAGATTGTAAATCTCAGAGAGGTGAAATCACTCATCCAAGTCACATAGTTGGCAAGTGGTAGAGTCATATTTGCAGCTGGATTTGCTTGACTCCAGTCTATAATTTTATACCTTTACAGTTTTGGTGTTCTGGGCCGGATGAAACCAGATTTTGTAGGGTCTTAAATTCCAGATTGTACATTTTTTCTTTTTTTAAACTATATTTGGCATATCAATTAATTTACCATTTCAAGTGTACGATTCCAAAATTTTTTAGTAAATTTAGCAAGTTGTGCAACCATCACTATAATTCAGTTTTAGAATATTTTGTCATCCCAATATTATCCTTAATGTGGCATTTACTGTTAATCCCTGCCCCCCACCTGATTCCCATCCCCAGCAACCATTAATGCACTTTCCTTTTTTATAGATTTGTCTTTTCTGGACATTTCTTATAAATGGAATCATATAATACAGTTATATATGATATGGTCTTTTGTATCAGACTTCTTTCATTGAGCATAATGTATTTGAGGTTCATCATTGTTGTGCCATGTGTCCATAGTTCATTCCTTGTTATTGGTGAATAGTATTCCATTTTAAGGATAGACCACATTTTGCTTATTCATTCACCAGTTGATGGACATTTAGATTGTTTCCAGTTATTGGCTATTATAAATAATGCTGCTAAGGACATTCATTTCTAAGTCTTTTTGTTTGCATACATTTTTATTGATGTTTCTCTTGGGTATACATCTAAGAGTAGAATTTCTGGCTCATAAATTCATGTTACATTTGAGAAACTTCTATTTTTCAAAGTCACTGTACCACTTTACTTTTATACCAGCTATGTATAACAGTTCTAATTTCTCCACATTTTTGCCAGTATTTATTGTCTGCCTTTTTATTGTAGCCATTCTAGCAAGTATAAAATCATATCTCATTATAGTTTCTATTTGTATTTTTCTAATGGCTAAAAATATTAAGCATCTTTTCATACACTTATTAGCCATCAAAGCCATCTGAATATCTTTGGTAAAACATCTATTTAAATATTTTGCTCATTTTTGTTTGGATTGTTTGTCATATTATTGAGCATAAGACTTCTTTCCATGATCTGGCTGTAAGTCCTTTGTCAAATAAGTGTCTTACAAATATTTTAACCCAGTGTGTTGCTTGTCCTTTTATTCTTTAAATGATATCTATTGCAGTACAAACATTTTGAATTTTGATGAAGTCCAATTTATTAATTATTTTCTTTTATAGATCATGCTTTTGATGCCATATCTAAGAAATTTTTTGCCTATTCCAAGGTCTTACATATTTTCTGTTTTTTTTTATTTGTCTAAAAGTCACATTGTTTTAGTTGTTACATTTAGGTTTATAATGCATTTTGAGTTAATTTTGTTTATATTATAAGTTAAAGGATCATGCTACTTATTTGTTTGGCCCTATTGGTAGCTTATTTTACCAGTATCATTTGTTAAAAGGGCTATCATTTTTCAGTGAATTTCCTTGTTATGTTTGTTGAATATCAATTCACCATAAACATAAGACTTCATAACTGGACTCAACTCTGTTCCTTTGATAAATATGTTTATCATTAATGACAATACCAGTATCTTGATAACTAGTTTTAGAGTAAATTTCAAAATTGGAAAATGAAATTCCACTATTTTTTTTTCAAAATTGTTTTGTGTATTCTAGACCTTTTTAGTTTCTATACAACTTTTGGAATAAGGTTGTCAATTTTTTGGGGGGAAAAGCCTCTTGGAAATTTGAAAGATATTTCATTGAATCCATAGATTAATATGGGGATTCTTGTCATTTTAAAAATATTGAATATTCCAATCCATGAACATGGACTGTCTCTTCATTTGTTCAGATCTTCCAGAATTTATCTCAGCAATGTTTTGTAATTTTAAATTCTGGGACTCTTTTTTTGTAAATTTACTCTTAAATATTTTATTCTTTTTCATGCTATTGTGAAAGGTATTATTAATTTTATATTTGGATTATTCATTGTCTGCTTATGGAAATATCATTAGTTTTTGTGCATTGATATTTTGTGCATTGAAGTGTTCAAGTGCACAGGTTCAATCACCATAATGACCAACAAACTTCAATATTTCCTGGACACAGATCTCTTCCTTCCTCCAGCTGCTGTCTTGAATGAGTGTGTAGTGATTCTGAAGGGAATTAAGGGGAAAGTGTGATAGATAAGAATTACACATCCTCCTTGTTGGCAAAACAACTCATAACCTATGGAGCACAGGTCAGAAGTGGCACCTTTTAAAGAAAAGTAGCACATAGAGTTTACAACATCAGGAAGACTCATGTGCTTATAAATTGGACTGTGCTAAACTTTAAATGAAAGCATGCCTTCATGGTAATATGGAGAATGGATGTAAAGCCAGTAAACAAAGCAGCAGAAGAGATTAGCTCTTTGAAATATGGGACCATCAGTAGATCCTGAAAGAACACAGCAAGTGAGATCAATAAGTACAGATAAGAATGCTGTTAAACTTAGCACTGGAAGCCCACATCAGCACTAATGCTTCCATATCAACATTTATTTATGGATGCTCTTTTCTAACAGTAGGTTTATGTATGAGTGTTCACACTAAATAGTATTGTTTCTGCTTATCCATCAACTTATTAGCCTATCTCTAATTTATTATGTCTACAGTAAATTTTAATTTCTTGTACTATTCTAAAGGGGGTTGTTGATTATATTTCATGAAGAAATAATGGGTTATGAGTGGATCTCACAACATTGTCCTTGCTGACATTTAATTCCATCAAATAGTTTTCATCCAATTCAATAGCTGTGGGTTTATCACTGATTATTGATAAAATTACTTTTGTAATAGAAACCTTCTAGCCACAAGGCGAAGATATCATGTTCCTTTTCCAGAAATGGCTTCGTGTCTACCTGGGAAGAAAGACTCATTAAACCAAAAGGTAAAAGGAAAATTTCTGTCATGAAATGTGTTTTTTTAAGTACATTGTATTGAATATGCTATTAGAGTTGTCCCACTTTTTCCTCCCTTTTTGTCCCCTCCACCCTGCACTACCCCTCCCACCATTACTTCCACTCCCCTTAGTTCATGTCCATGGGTTCATGACCCAGAACTTATGGGTCATAAGTTCTTTGGCTTCTCCATTTCCTACACTATTCTTAACCTTTCCCTGTCTATTTTGTACCTACAGTTTATGCTTCTTATTCCCTGTACATTTCCCCCCACTCTGTCCCTCCCCCTTCCTGCTGATAACCCTCTATGTGATTGCCATTTCTATGAATCTGTTCCTGTTGTAGTTGTTCGCTTAGTTCGTTTTTGTTTTGTTTTTTTTTCTTAGGTTCAGTCATTGATAGTTTTGAGTTTGTCATTTTACTGTTCATAGTTTTTATCTTCTTTTTCTTAGGTAAGTCTCTTTAACATTTCAAATAATAAGGGCCCTATCTGGGAAGCATTTTATCTGTCTTTCCATTCTAAATGATAGCTTTGCTGTATAGAGTAATCTTGCATGTGAGAGTAATCTTGCTGTATAGAGTAATCTTGCTGTATAGAGTAATCTTGCATATAGAGTAATCTTGCCTTTCATGACTTGGGATACTTCTTTCCATATAGTGCCTTCTTTCCTGCAAGGTTTCTTTTGAGAAATTAGCTGATAGTCTTACGGAAACTCCTTCGTAAGTAACTGTCTCCTTTTCTCTTGCTGTTTTTAAGAGTCTCTTCTTATATTTAATCTTGGGTAATGTAATTATGATGTGCCTTGAAATGTGCTTCCTTGGGTCCAACTTCTTTGGGACTCTTTAAGCTCCCTGAACTTCCTAGAAGTCCAATTCCTTTGACAAATTAGGGAGGTTCTCTTTCATTATTTGTTCAAAGAAGTTTTCAATTTCTTGCTCTTCCTTTTCTTCTTCTGGCACCCCTATGATTTGGATGTTGGAACATTTAAAATTGTTCCTAAGAATGCTTAAAGAGGTTCCCAAGTCTATCCTTTTTTAAAAAAAATTCTTGTTTCTTCATTGTGTTATAGTTGAATGTTTATTTCTTCCTTCTGTTCCAAACTGTTGTTTTGGTTCCCAATTTCCTTTGCTTCGTTGTTGGTTCCTTGCATATTTTTCTTTATTTCATGTGTTTACAATAGTGGGCAACAAATCTCACTGTGTTGTTTTGCTATATTTGGGGGAGGGGACAGAGAGGGAACAGTGTCGCTTGCTCAGCTCTCTGTATGCTTTCAGTCACTTCCTCCTCTATCCATAAGCAAATTGGGCCCTTATGTTATTGATTCCTAGGTGACCGGGTTTGTGTACATTGTATGACCCTGTGGGTCTCTCCAATGAATTCTCCTGTGAAACTGGGAGTTTCTTCCACAGCTACAACCCCCATAGGTTTTTACAGCCAGAGGTTTTGAGGCTTTTTTCTTTTTCCCATGCTGGAACCCTAAGTTGCATGGTCTGTCTTGCTACCTAGTTGTTCCTCCTGGTTTATCCTCATGCAAATGTGGGACTATCTGATCTACCAGCCACCTACTTGTCTACCTGGTGCTCTAGTCACCAATTTGCCACGTGTCTCCTCTGCCCTGGCTGCCCATCCCACCTCTCCTATCAGTCTGAATTAATGTTTCTTCTTTAACTCCTTGGTTCTCAGACTTCCATACAGTTTGATTTTCTGGCAGTTCTGGTTATTTTTTTATTTTAAATTTGTTATTGTCCTTCTTTTGGTTGTGTGAGTAAGCAAAGTATACCTACCTATGGCTACTTCTTGGCCATAAGTCTGAAAAATGGTTTTGCATACATATTTTTAATGTCACAGATCTGAGAGAGAAAAATGTTTTTGGATAAACTTGGTTTTGCTTTTAATACTTCCTCTGAATAATCTTCAAGGCAAAAATCCTTCTTAGTTTTTAAGATGGAAAATATTATTTGAAGAAGCTTAAAGTAAACATACATGTCAAATACACTCTGAAGTCATTGAATGAAGGCTATAAGGCATAGCTTCCAGGGTATCAACAAGCACATGATGCTTCATGGAAGGAGAATTTGTGCCTTACACTGCAAAACTTCATGGATTTTGGAAAATGTTTGTGTTTATTTTTTGGTATGAATTAGGGAAATAGTTATTCAACATATTTTCATATTGTACAATTCACAGAGGACTTGTCTATGAAATATTTACATAGGACTTTTATTTAGAAATAAGTAGCTGGTCGCTGTGGGAAAGCTTCATGTTGAAGGCTCCTTGCTCTCAAAAGAAAACTGAAGCAAAATAAAAAGATTTCAAGGAGAGTCTAGAGAGGTCTTTTCTTTTCTTTTTCTCCCTTTTCAAGAGGTAATTGATTGCTCCCCCAAAAGGGTCTTTATAGGACTCTAGGTAGACAATGCTCTAACCTTGTCAGAAAGGATAATAAATTTAGAGTTAGACTGGTTTGGAAGGAAAGGCTTAGAATGAACTGCATTTTATAGGAACAGAGCACCGAAGTCTGTTGTTAGTTTATAGTGCCTTGATTAGATAGGTTATTGATTTTGGCTGCTGGTGATATGGTTCGTGTTCAGAAGGTATAAACTCAAGCTGAATAAAATAGAAGTGAACACTTAAAAAACCCCAGAAAGTAGCAAGATACTGGCTGGCAGGCTAGTTGTAGCTCTTCAAATGGAACGAGCAGCTGTGCCTTTAGCCCTCTGGAATCAGTTATGTGTATTAAATACTGGAATAACTTGATATTTTAAAAACTTATATGCTCATCCAAGTTTTAGAAGACTACTGGGAGTTTCACAATTTTATAGTTAAATCAATACCCAGATTTATGCCTTTTGGACAGAGAAGCTTGAATTTAATTGAGTAAATGGATCTAATGAGGATAGACATATTTTGTGCAGATGTTGGAGAGTTTTTTCCTATTATTATCTGAAAAATGAAACAGGTAATTTTGGTATGAAGATGAATATAGCTTTACAGGAAAAATGACAAATGTTCAGAAACTTTAAAAGAAGATTTATGATATACAAAGGTTTGTGAATGTCTGTAGTCTGGTAGAATAATTTTTTGTCTCTTAAATTCCTGAATTTAAGGTGCATTAATTATACAGAAGAGCACATAATATTTTACTTTATACTGTGCAATTAATGGCCATATGGTATTAAATTGGAAACCAGACTTTCAAAAATAACAATTTTAAGCAGAATCACTTACGGTCTAGATTTTTCTTTTTAAAAAATTTTTATTTATGGTATTTTACATGGACTTTTATATTTTATTCACTAGATAAGGACATTGTTAAGTTTTTAGAGATAGCTATAAATAAATATTATCTAAATATTTCTGTGTTTTCAGATGTCTCCTTGGCATTTTTCAAGTGAAAAGAAACAACTTGTATGAAAAATTAGGAGGTACAGAAATGTTTTGGAATCTGCAATTTATTTCTCATTGACCTATTCTCCACAGTCTGACCACATTTTGCTTCATGAAATATTCAAATACACTTTTTTACACAAACAAAATTTCAATTTCATGGAGATTCTGTCTGTGTAATAACAATGATACTAAATCTTAAAATGCAATGAAACAAATTCAGTTTCTAGAAACATATGGTCTCAAATAAGTTTGAGAAAAATTATTGGAGGGCAGAATTTGGCTCTGTGATATTTTAATGCAATGAATATATTCCAGAAATAGCTGCCTTCTTTTGTGCTGTCCAGAAAACACATGTTAAAAATTTTTCCACATGTTATTTTTCTCTATAGTTCTCACAAATTAAGAAGTCTATTCTCTCAAGATACTTTATGAACATTGTAATTTTAAAAGTGAGATTTGTACATCAAAGTGTCAAATATAGACTGTCTTACATTTTTCACAGTTGTGGAGAACTGATCACTATTAAATATGGGAGAACCTAAGATCTGTGTTTATAACTTTGGCTGAAGCTTAAATTCATCACCATATATTTCTCCTTGAAGATATTGTAAATACAAGTTTAAAAACAACCTTTAGATATATCAAACCCATATTGTTCAGAGCATTTATAAGCTTTATGTATAAAGCTATAAATAAAAATACACTTTGAAAATGTGCACTATATAAAAGGGAAAATCAGCTTAGGCTGAAATAATTTTGAACTCCCCCCCCCCCCCAAAAAAAAAACCCAACAGACATTGGTGTAACTTAAAAGGCACAATCTTTTGAGGGAGTTTTATTTCAAGTTTTTTGCTCAAATATGAAGAGCTTCACTAAAAAAAAAAACACTGAGCAATGTTTATACTCTTGTATAAGTATAAATACATCATTCATATGATGTATTTAAAATTTTGTTCTGTTATTCCTTAAGCCTTCTCTATTTTTCAAAGAACAATTATTATTCCCAAAAATTAAAATAAGAATCATTGAATATTCAAAATGAATGAATCCCCGCCCTTGCCTTGGATTTCAGGAAGACACTTGGCATATTACACAAAGAGAGATACAGAACTGGGCTGAAAAAGTTTTCAAGTTGCAGGTTTCTGTATTTTAAGATTGTACTGGAAGTGATTTGGTTTGTGTTGATAAGTGATTTGAAAAGTAAGCAGTGACTTGGTCATTTTGGTCTTTGGAAAGTAATCTGACAAAGAAATGCTATCTAAATGAAAATGACTTAATCTAGACAATTGATCTGATCCACTAGAAATATGATTCCTAACCTAATCAACAAAACAAACAAGCAAGCAAAATATAACCAGAGACATTGAAATAAAGAACAAACTGACAGTAACCAGAGGGGAGGGGGAAGGGGACAATGAGCAGGGTGGGGAAGGGGAAGGGCCATCAAGGAACATGTAAAAAGGACACACGGACAAAGCCAAAGGAGGGTAGGACTGAGGGTGGGAGGTGGGGATGGGTGGGATCGGGGGGAGTGGGAGGGGGAAAATGCAGACAACTGTACTTGAATAGCAATAATAATAAAAAAGGAAATATGGTTCCTATTACAGAAAACTTTCTATTCAGCATTGCTCAATTGAGTTTTATTTTTTTTTTACCCATTTGCCTTTATTCAATAGGTAACCACAGGCCAGGTAAAATATTTTAAAATTCCTTATAGGCTAGTTTTTTACTGGAACCCAAACAGGTTTACAGATTTTCCCCCACAAGTTATTACTTTGTAATTTAGTGGTGTGTGTGTGTGGTGACAGTCTCATGTCTGCCATAGGGAGTTCTCTGAGTTGTGCTAGAAAGAGTTTATGGTCCCACCTGCATCCATGAGAAAGAGAAGACAAAGCTTCATTTTTAAGTCCTTGGAAATTCTTTGCCATTAAGAAACTGCCACTGCTAGCTTTTTTGTGTTAAAGAGGTAAATAGTTCAGTACACTAATTTGCTTATACATGTTGGTTTATTTTCCTGTGATTTGAAGACACATTCTATTTAGTAACAATACATTGCTCATAAGATGTCAGACTCATGTTTTGGTTAGTATAGGAGACTGTTCTGTGTGGTGTGGGCCCAGACAGGACCCATGGCCACAGATAAGTTATCCCATGGGGAATCAGGCCTGCATTGTACCTAGGCTGCTTTGAGACTTGCTTTTAGCTAAAACTCCCTCACCCTGATTTGAGGCAGCAAATGTTTACTGCATATTTTTAAAGTAACTTCCTAGAATCTATGCTAAACCTTCCAAGGATGAGTGTAACCAGTTCAACCACTTTTCCCTTGGCATTTGCAAATATCCTTCTTCTGTGATGTGATTAGCAACATCCTCTTCTTTGTTTTCTGTAAAATGTAACCACCTAAAGCAAACCTGTGCTTAGTAAATGAGGACCATCATGTAATGTGCCCAGAAAAGCAATAAAAGTTGTCAAGGCAAGGGTTGGCACATTCTCCCCTTGAGAGAGTGGCTGTGCTGTCCCTTTTCCTCCACAGGACTCGGTAGTCAGTGTGAATTTGTCTCATCTCATCCATAACGCCACAGACCCTATGAGTGGGGGTCTGTGTCAGTTAGCATTGGCTTTGGCTGTAGGTAAATACCTCAAATAATAAGGGTAAGAACCATGCCTGTGGGGTCTGTCCTCTTGTAAAGATAACCATGTTTCCCTAAAAGCTCATTAAACAGAACTCTCTCATGGCTCATTGCAGTGAAAAAGGAGCCTGGGAAATCGACGATTTTAGCTGGGCATCTTAATTTAAAGATGGGAACAATGTTAGGGAGATGTATTTTCCATAGTTATTTATCTGCTTACCTTTAATGAACATCAGTTCAGGTCAAATACTAATTTTATACCTGTTATTTTTTTCTTTATTGAAACTTTTATATCCTAAGATGTTTGCCTCATAACATTGTCATAAATTAGCATCATATTGGTTTTCTCCTACTGAGAGTGTTGAAACTATGATGATCCAGTGCAACGTAGGAACTAGGAGGATCTATAAATTATTGCTTGCACACTTAACCACTAACAGTATATTGAATTTTTTTTCTTGGATAAATACAAGCAGTCTAAATTTATATTGATAGGATATTATTACCTTATCATATTAATGCATTGGGTGTTTAATAGATTGTAATACTACTGAAGAAGCTACTGTTTCTTCAACCATTTATTTTTCAGCATGAATCACCTTCAAAATAGTTTCTGTTCTCTTTGTCATCTGGTCTGTGTGCTGCTACATTAATCAATTCAGTTTAATTCTTAAAAACACTTATCGGATGCTTACTATTTACAGTGGCTTTTAAAAATCCATTTTAAGACATGGTTTTTGAATAGTTGCAGGAATGGTATAAAATTTGCCCAAATTTTTCACAGTAGTAGAAAACAAAATCCACTGTAACTAACAAAGCAAATATATGTCATAACTTTTGTCATCTATTTAGGTATTATATTATCCTTGACACCCCTGCCCCCACCAGTACTGCTGTGTGTGCTTTTAATAAACAGTAGAATTTATGTCTGCTCAAACTGGATGATTCTTACAAAAACTTTTTAGAACATTTTTCTCTGAGTTCTTGATTCCTCACAGTGACCATGCACCATAATCACAAACTTCAATACTTCTTAAAATTTTGCCTAGTGTGCTTTCACTGTCTTGTTAATCATTTTTGCCAGGTAAAAAAAACTATATCTATGTTTAATTTTGTGCTCTGAAGATATTAGAAAACAGTATTATTCTTAATACAAAGTTTCTTGGTGAGGTAATATTTTCTTTTATTTCTCAAAGCCTTTACCTTGAGATATGATGAAAAGAAACATATAGGTATAAATGGAAAAGTAAGACATGTCACATTTGAAAGTGAAGATAAGAAACAGTTTTATGTATTTAAAGGTATACTGAAATAATCTAGCTATATCATAACATGTAACCAAGGTTTACATTTCTATAGCTGGGGAATGCAGAATGGTTCACTAAAACAACAATAACAAAGAAGTTAAAACCTAATACTCCCCAGGAAAGTTAGTCAAGGTGAGAACTCCCTAAATAACATCTTTCTTTTGATTATTTGGAATTCTTTTTATGAACTATCCCATCCAGTCTAACCTGTCACACATTTTCTAAGTAATAAATAGGTGCTATTTTTTAAATTGAATTTTATATTTTTGATTGTGTTGATCTGTATTTGTTCTCAGGCTCATATCAAGCACTCCTACACCTTAATGTTTATTAAGATGGTATGAATATGATGAGAATTTATGTGGTTTGTGCTAGGAAACTGTATTAGTTTACCTTTTGGAAAAAAGTATAAATGGTAATTTTAATTATATTTTGATATCTTTAAAGATATATTTAATTATATTTTGATATCTTTAAAGATATGTTTTAAAGAACTGTCTTTTAAAGTGTCTGAATAGAGAAAAAAAGTTTTAGTTGCTTTTTGAAGCAGTTGTATATGAAACCCAGGCTCAGAGTCAAAGCCAAACTAGAATGTATAGTAAGGCATACAGAGGAGAGAAAAGTAATACATAATGTAGAGATAGAGCATTCTGGAAGCAGATACAGCTATTTAATAACTCTAGATTTAGTAAGTAGTCATTAATTATAAGAAAAACTATTATGTGAGTTAGAGATTCTTCATGGTATCTTAACAGAATTTTCTTTTTATCTCTTCTCAATAGATTATCTATTTTCTTATAGAGTGTAGTTCTATTGTATTCATATACCTACAAATGAGAAATCCAGAAAAGGTTAATCCTCTATATTTTCAACTATCTACTCAATTAGTATCAATGAGGTGTGAGATTTTGTTAGGCTGCCATCTATGAAAGGGTCAACACTAAACTGTAAACACCTCTAATTATAGATCTTAAATCCTAAGTGGACATTTAATTTCAAAATCATAAACCAAGCCAATTCTAACATATCTTTGTATTATAGCTTATTTCCCAAATTCTAATAAGTACTACCCTCTCCACCTCCCCATATACATTAAAATTTTTAATTGGAATACATTTTAAAATAAATATGAACACTCAACACAGTAATTTTTCTTTTATATCATAAAAGGTGGTACTAAATTGGCTTCAGTATCAGGCATTTGTTATCTCAACAGAAAGTATAGAGATGAACAGATTTGTTTCTTGATTCACCCAGAGTTTTAACAATATTACAGACCTCAGTTCTTTTCATCTCATCTGTCCATAGATATGAAATTGAATTAATTATGAAAAACAGTTGGCTGTCAATACAGACCAAGACACCTTACTTTCTTATTCATGGCAAATGAAAGTGATAAAGAATACCCTTTCCCTTTAGCCTAAAATTAAGTCCTTTTTTTTCAGTCTTATTGGATCAGTTTAGGTCACCTGGCCATGCCTGGGCCAATTACAGTTACCACAGAAATGCTTCACACAGATTGGTATATTTTCATCACAGTCTCCCCCGAAGCCTCACCTGCATCACATGAATAACAGAAATTTTATGAGAGACAAGAGGTATGTGATTCAAATTAGGGTTCAAAGAGAGAGACAAAAGGAACAAAATAGATCTGAATAGACAATGCATAGTGTTCACCTTAGAGAACTAGATATTTGGGAGTTGATCCAGGTCCACAAATCTACTATTTTAAAATAATTAAATAGATATCTAGAAGATGGAGGCATAGGTAGATATACTTTGCTTCCTCACACAACCAACAGAAAGACAACAACAAATTACAAGCAAAAAATGACAAGAACTGCCAGAAAATCAAACTGTCTGGAAGTCTGATAACCAAAGAATTAAATAAACACTCATCCACATTGGTAGAAGGGGTGGAGAAGACTTGTGGCAAGGTGGCAGCTAGTGGACAGGGTGAGGCAGCGGCTGGCAGACTGGGTGACCCCACATTTGAGTGCAGATAAACTGGGAGGAAAAACTGGGGAATGAGACAGACCACACAACCCAGGGTCCCAGTGTGGGGAAATAAGCCTCAAAACCTCTGATTGGAAAAACCTATGGGGGTTGAAGTGCCAAGAAAACCTCCCAGCCTCAAAGGAGTATTCATTGGAGATACCCACAGGGTCCTAGAATGAACACAAATCCACCCATCTGGGAATCAGCATCAGAAAGGCCCAATCTGCTTGTGGGTAAAGGAGGAAGTGACTGAAAGCAGACAGAGAACTGAGCAAGCAGCACTGTTCCCTCTCTGACCCCTCCCCCACACACAGCACCACAGCACAGCAACATGGGTTGCCCTACCCTGGCAAATACCTAAGGCTTCATCCTTTACTATATCACAGGTGTGCCAAGACAAAAAATATGGTACTTGAACAACAATTAAAAAAATGTGAAAAAGTATGGCCTAAATGAAAGAACAGATCAAAGCTCCAGAAAAAATACAACTAAGCAATGAAGAGATAGCCATCCTATCAAATGCACAGTTCAAAACATTGGTAATCAGGGTGCTTACAGATATGGTTGAGTATGGTTGCAAAATAGTGGAAAAAGCGAAGGCTATGCAAAATGAAATGAAGGAAAATATACAGGGAACCAACAGTGAAGGGAAGGAAACTGAGACTCAAATCAACAATTTGGAACAGAAGGAAGAAATAAACATTCAACTAGGACATAATGGAAAAACAAGAATTCAAAAAAAGTGAGGAGAGGCTTAGGAGCCTCTGGGATAACTTTAAATGTTTCAACATCCAATCCATGGGGTTGCCAAAAAAAGAAGGGGAAGAGCAAGAAATTGAAAACTTATTTGAACAAATAATGAAGAACTTCCCTAATCTGTCAAAGGAAATAGACTTTCAGGAAGTCCAGGAAGCTCAGAGAGTCCCCAAAAAGTTGGACCCAAGCAGGCACACATCAAGGCACATCATTACATTACCTAAGATTAAAGTTAAGGAGATAATCTTAAAAGCAGCAAGAGAAAAGGAGACAGTTACCTACAAAGGAGTTCCCATAAGACAGTCAGCTGATTTCTCAAAAGAAACCTTACAGGCAAGAAGGGGATGGAAAGAAGCATTCCAAGTCATGAAAGGTAAGGACCCACATCCAGGATTACTCTATACAACAAAACTATCATTTAGAATGGAAAGGAAGATAAAGTAGTTCCCAGATAAGGTCAAGTTAAAGGAGTTCATCATCACCAAGCTCTTATTATTTGAAATGTTAAAGGGACTTATGGAAGAAAAAGAAGAAGATAAGAATCATGAACAGTAAAATGACAAACTCAAAACTATCAATGACAGAACCTAAAAAACAAAAACAAAAATGAATTAAGCAAACAACTAGAACAGGAACAGATTCACAGAAATGGCAATCACATGGAGGGTTGTCAGGAGAAAGGGGGAAGGGTGAGAATGGGGGAAAATGTATAGGGAATGAGAAGCATAAACTGTAGGTATAAAATAGACCGGGAAAGGTTAAGGATAGTATATGGAATAGAGAAGCCAAAGAATTTATATGTATGACCCATGGGCATGAACTAAGGTGGGGAAATGATGGTGGTAGGCAAGTCACAAGGGAGAAGGGACTAAAGGAGAGAACAAAATGGGACAAGTCTAATAGCACAATCAATAAAATATATTAAAAGTAAAATAATTAAATAGATGAAGAAATAAATAAATAAAATGTGGTACGAGTCATCATAGATATTATCTAAAAAAATAAATTTATCCTTTCTCTTACCCGACTCCCTCTGCAGAAACCTGCCAAATGACTGGCTATTTTATTCCTGATAATGACTTGGAAGGACTTAATATGGTATTGCAATATAATAATAAATTCTTTGCATAAAACTCCCTTCTTATGTTTATAAAATGTTGGGTCCTGTGTCCCTCTAGGACAGGGGTGTCAAACTCATTTTCATTGGGGGCCACATCAGTCTCGTGGTTGCCTTCAAAAGGCCAAATGTAGACCTCCTTGCCCCTAGTTAGGGAATAGCTGCATTTATACAGTCCTAAAATTACATTTGCCCTTTTAAAGGCAACCTTGAGGAATGATGTGGCCCCCTGTGAAAATCAGTTTGACATCCCTGCTCTAGGAGAAAGCTATTTTGAAGGTGGGGTGTTCTGAGCAGTCATGGTTTCTCTTTTCATTTAGCTCCAAACACCTTTGCACATAGAGAAATTAGGCTTAATTTTATGTCATTTACCATTTAACAGCAATTTCACCCAGAGATGTTTCTAGCCCTGCTCACATAACATTTCCATACATTGTGAATTTACACATCAGGTAAGAATTTGAGTTCACCAAATTCACCAAAACAAAATATATTTATAAATAGAATGTAAATATGTTTATTGTTTTTATCATGCCTAACTACTTCTTTTGGTGGAAGTTAGGACTAGACCAATAAGGGAGGTAGGATTAGTGGCATAGGGATTTTCAAACCATATGTACTTCACAGCATTGTACTTACAGGAGACAATTTGGTAGAATTTTGATTGCTTAGGGTAACTCAGGAGATGAGCTATATTTTTTTGATAGACACTTGATATTGGAGTTCTGGTCAAGATGGTGGCCAGGGTAAACACGACTTGCCTCTTTGCACAACCATATAAAATTTTCAACTTAAATATAGAACAACCTTCCCTCAGATCATCAGAAATTAGGTTCAATGGAAGTCTGATAACTACGGAATTAAAGAAACCATATTCATCCAGGCTGGTAGGAGGGGCAGATATGTGGAATGGGCTGGACCCACATCCATTTTTGGTGGGTAACAATTTGGGAGGGATATCTCAGGGATGAGGAGTCCCTGCCTCACACAGACACCCAAGCCCAGGGTTCCAGTGCCAGGAAGATAAGTACCATAACTTCTGGCTGCAAAAAGCAGTGAAAATTGAGTTGGTGGAAGAACTGCTAGGGTCTTAGGCATGTACCTTAAAGAACCCATACATGGACTCACTCCCTATGAGGTGCAGCACCAAGGTAGCAGCTTGAAAGTCACCAGTGGCATAAAGGGAGAAACTGAATGGTCTGCCATCAAGGTGAAAGCCAGGGGAAGGCTTTCTCCCAGACAGAAAGCTGGAAAGAGGCCATTGTCCCTTTTTTGAACCAATAGAGCCACAGAACAGGCACGCAGGTGCCATATCCAAGATTTCATAAACCTGGCTAATACTGTTTTGCCCACCATGGAGATCCCCTGAGAGTTTGTCCAACCCAAATTACAGACCCAATCAAGGTAATAACAGTCACTTTTCCATATGAGTGGCTAGTCTTGGCTCATGCTTCACAACTTTCTAAATCCTCTCAAACAAGCAACAGCCAGCCTCAGCGAGCCCCAGGGCAAGCACTAGTAGCAGCCAGCCTAGATTCATAGCTTGGTTTTTCCTGGGAACCTCCAAACCCAGCACAAGTAGCAGCCATCTCAGATTGCTTTATAGTTCATGCAGGGTGGTCCTAAAACAAACATAGGGAGTGTTAATTTGGCCTGCACCACCCAGGAAACCCCAGAGCCAGTACACCCGTTGGACAGCTACAGTCCATGTTGGAGCACCACAACCCTTCCCCTACACAGCTGATCCTCCACTAAGGGCAGAGGTTGGTGGTCAGTGGTCATGACCAGTCCTTGCAGCTGACTGCCCTAGATAAATCCTTCCCATTGGCCTGCCAATAGCAATCAAGAGGAGGGTGTACTCAGACCAAACGAAGAGTGCACTTTGAGTACCCTGTTTGGGTGATAGTGGAGGCTGTGCTACTGAACCCTACAGGACACCTACTACGTTAGGCCACACTACCAAGACAGAGAATCATAGCAGCCCTACCTAATACATAAAAACAAACACAAGGAGGCTGCCAAAATGAGCAGAAAAAGAAACATGGCTCAAATGAAAGAACAGATCAAATCTCCAGAAAAAGAACTAAACAAAATGGAGACAAGCAATCTCTCAGATGCAGAGTTCAAAATATTGGTTATAAGGATACTCAAGGAACTTAGTGAGGACCTCAACAACATAAAAAAAAAAGTCCAGTAAGAAGTGGAGGTTACACTAATTGAAATAAAGAACAATTTACAGGGAAACAGTGAAATGGATAAAGCTGAGAATTAAATCAATGATTTGAAACACAAGGAGGCAAAAAACAAGCAATCAGAACAAGAAGATGAAAAAAGAATCCAAAAAAAATGAGTATACTGTAAACAGCCTCTGGGACAGCTTCAAGCATTCCAACATTTGCAACATAGGGGTGCCAGAAGGAGAAGACAAAGAGCAAAAAATTGGAAATAAATTTGAAAATAAAATGAAACAAAATTTTCCTAATTTGGTGAAGGAACTAGACAATCAAATACAGAAAGCACAGAGAGTTCCAAACAAGACTGAGGCAAAAAACCCCACTCCAAGTCATAATTAAAACAGCAAAGGTTACAGATAAAGAGAGAATCTTGAAAGCAATTAGTTACCTACAGGGGAGTTCCCAGTATCAGTTGATTTCTCAAAAGAAACTTTACATGCTACAAGAGATTGGCAAGAAATATTCAAAGTCATGAAAAGCATGGACCAATAGCCAATATTGCTGTACCCAGCAGAGCTATCATTTAGAATCAAAAGGCAGGTAAAGAGCTTCCCAGACAAGAAAAAAACTAAAGGGTCATCATCACCAAACTATTATGATATGAAATATTAAAGGGTCTTCTTTAAGAAAAAGAAGATCAAAGTTATGAATAAGACATTGAAAGTAAGAACAATCTAACAATAACCATAGGGGTAGGGGAGGGGAAAATGTGGGGAAGGGTTTTCAGGAACTACTATAAAGGACACATGGACAAAATCAAGGGGGAGGGTGGAAGCAAGGGAGGGAGGTGGGTTTGGCTGGGGTCAGGAGGAGTGGTGGTGGGGGAAATGCAGACAACTCTAACTGAACAACAATAAAATAATTTAAAAAACTATGAATAATAAAATGGCAAAAAATACATACCTATCAACAGTTGAATCTAAAAAAAAAATTAAGCAAACAAGAACAGAGATAGAATCATGGATA
Organism: Carollia perspicillata; assembly: GCA_004027735.1. Taxonomy (NCBI): domain Eukaryota; kingdom Metazoa; phylum Chordata; class Mammalia; order Chiroptera; family Phyllostomidae; genus Carollia; species Carollia perspicillata. The sequence goes on from PVKM010003943.1 coordinate 44,148, forward strand.
CAGAGAACATTTTGATAGTTGCCAGATGGGAGGTGGCTGTGGGGGAATGGTTGAAGGAAGAGCTTATGGTATTAAGAAGTACAAATAGGTAGTTACAGAATAGCCATGGGGATGTAAAATACAGTATAGGAAATGGAGTAGCCAAAGAACTTACATGCATGACACATGGACATGAACAATGGTGTGGGGATTGCTTGAGGGAGTGGGGATTGCTGGGTGGAGGGGAGGGAAAGGGGAAAAATTGGGACATCTCTGATAGCATAATAAATACAATATAATTTTAAAATATCCAAAAATACTTGATTTATTTTAAAAGTGTCATTGTAAAACATTGAAAAAAGAATTCTCTTTTTTCACTAAATGTATTGAACTAACATTATATAATTTTGGGGTATACAATATTATAATTTGGCATTTGTATAATCCATTACGTGCTCACAACCCAAAATCTAGGGGATTTTTTGTTTCCATATATGACCCCCTTTACCCATTTTGTACTACCCCTAAATCTTTCCCATTTTGTAACTACCATGGTGTTATCTGTGTTTATGAGTTTGTTTTGTTAGTTCATTTGTTACTTTTAAATTTATAATGCACATAAATTTATAGAGTTTTTGTCCTTTTCCATCTGACTTATTTCACTTAGATCATTACTCTCAAGATCCATGTTGTCACAAATGGCAGTATTTCATTTTTTTAAAAGGTGAGTAGTAATTCACTGTGTGTGTATGTATATATGTGTAATGTTTATATATATATGATATATATTTTATACACACACACACACACATATATATATGGTATCTGCTTTGGCAATCAACAATCAACAGCCACTTAAATTGTAACCATGTTGGCTATTTTAAATGATGCCACAATGAACATGGGGTACATATATTTTTATGAATAAATGTTTTTATATTTTTGGGTAAATACCCAAAGTGGAGTTATTGTATCAAATAGTCATTCTATTATTAATTTTTTGAGGAAACTCCATACTTTTTTCTATAGTAGTTGCACTCATTTACATTCATCTGAATGGGAGAAGATATTTGCAAGTGATACTGTCAATACAGGCTAATATCCAAAAAATACAACTCAACAAGAAAAAACAAACAATCCATTTAAAAATGGGCATAGGGCCTATATAGAAACTTTCCCAGGGAAGGCATACAGATGGCCAACAGAGATGTGCTGTATTAATAAGCAAAATTTAAATATGTAAATTTGAAAATCTAACTGGCTTTATTAAAGATTCATGAATTAGCAAGGCAGAGAGATAATCTAGGAGTTATACAAGATGAAAGGCTATTATACAAAGGAGAGTGGCACACTGAAGTTATGAGAAAGAAAAAAATGAAAGTTCATTGCAGAAAAGTAGGAGTTGAGGTGATAATGGTCTCATTGGCTGAGCTGTAGTATTTCCATTATCTGGGCTTCTTGCTGGGCAAGGGGAAAATTTGCCTTCCTCTGCTGGAGCTGTGAATCAGCAGCTTTCTGTTTAGGAATGCAAGGTACATCTCTTTCTGTTGGGGTCAGTAACTGACTGTCTCTTCCTCTTGCAGTCTCTAATTTATGTCATCCATTAGGAGTAATTGATGTGAAGCATTAGGGCATGAGATCTACCTCTATAGGGCTTTTGGACTCAAATTCTAGTTGAAACTCTCAAGTAATTTTTACCCTGTAAGTCTTTGTTGTACCAAGTCATTAGAGGAGGGGGTAGAGCAGAAGTGGCTTATGTGGGTAATATGGACAAAGTGTTTATGATGATATCAACACTTGACAGTTAAGCCTTAATAATTTTTCATCCATATGTTGGCATGACATGATTTTAACAATATTTTTTGTTATGTCAATCAGGAGGGGCAAGATGGCAGTGGAGTAGGAGAATAATCCTTGCACATCTTCCCAAAACCAAACTGGAAATAAACCTAAATAGGGGAGCAGTCACCTGAAATAATTGAAGACTACCTAAAAAAGAGACTTTTAACCACCTCAAGACCACTAGGAAGCACAGGGTCAATTAAGAGGCTGGCCCTGTTCACACAGAGTGTGGGCCACATGGTGGCAAGGGTGTGGAAGCTTCCTCTTGGGAGGAGAGAAGCCAGGTCCACAAAAGGGGCTTCCAAGCACACAACACCAGTGCTGGGATCAGCCCACCATGCAGCATACAGCAGTAAAAGGCAGCATGGTTTAACTCTGCTGGGGAATGACGAAAACTGCTGGAGACAAAGCCACTATTTTTGAAAACTCTTAAAAGGGCCAAAGCACAGGTTTTCTTCTTGTAACCACTCATTTTGGGCCCCAGCAAAGGGGAGGCAGCATGGATTACAGACACACTAGGAGAGGCTGGAGTGGGAAGCACTGAGGAGTGATGTGGGGGAGCATCTGAGGGGTTTTTGGTGCCAGGATATACCTGGATTCTGTACAACCATATTGCTTGAGAAGGGCAAGCCCTTCCCAGGGTGAAAGCAATTACTTTACCCTGTGGGATGTTGTTAGCCGCATTACCTCTCTGGAATCCTGCTTGATCTGCTCTGCATCTTTGTTTCTCTTTTTAACTGGTATGTTTGGGTTTTTGTTTTGTTTTGTGTGGGGTTTTTCTTTTATTCTTTCTTTTCTCTCATCTTGCACCTTAGCTCCTGTTGAGGAGACAGCAGCTGAAGGGGTGTCAGAGACTGGCTATAGAGCAAAGCCATACCATATATTCTTCCAAGAAACAGATGGCACACCCCCTTCATGGGAGAACCATAGAAAAACCCTCCCAGTTTCTGGCAGACCCAAAACCTGGCCCCACCCATTAGCTTCCTAGGGCCCCACTCTCCTGAGTACAGGAAAATAATCCCAAATAGATTTAGACTAGTGTCATGGGGACAGGTGAACATACGCACCATCTTCCCTGAAGTCTGAAAGGCACATGCTATGGGAGATCCAAGAGTCCCATCCCCCCAATTCCAACAGAAACCCTGTAAGAAAAAGCTTTACAACTAGTCTAAAGATGACAGTTAGCCAACAGAGACAGGCAGAGATGGATCTGGTGGTGACTTGTGCTATTTGCTGACACACCCCTGGACCCAGTGCTGACAAAACCCAGCCTAACTGAGTAGTTTGGCCCATCCTGGAGGAATGGGCCAAGTTGTAGGAATCAGCCACAACCTGCAAATTGCTTGTAGATTTGAACAGGCTGCTAAGGGCTAGACAGTGACAGCATCTGACCTTGGCTTACACCATCCTCAGACACATCAGAGCCATATTGAAGGGAGAACCCAGAAAGCTAGCCTAAACTCTGCTGAGATGAATCTCATTTTGTTCTTTTAATTATTTTCATTATTATTCTTTTTCATATCCTTGTTATTATTTGTATTTTTTTCTATTTTTGGTGCTCTATATTTCTCTCATATCCTAATTTTACTCTTACTTTTGATTACTCTATTGTTCCTTTATACTTTTCTTTTCTGATTTTGTTATTCTTTCTCTTTCTTTGTCTCTTTATTTCCATTTTCATCTTACAATTTATTAGTTGTGTCATTTCTCATCCCATTTCACCTCTCATAAACAATTTTCTTTCCTTTGGTCTAATCTTATTTCACTTCTTTTTAATTTTCCCCCATCTCTACTACTCCATTTCTCTCCTCTCTTTTATTGTTATTTGCTATTTTGTCATTGATATTGTTGTTGTATTTGAGGAGGGATGCATGTTTGGGTTTTGTTTTTTGTGTTGTTTGACTTTGTTCTATCAGCACCTACACAACAGTGTACAAAACATGGTAGGGGTTGACCCTCACAGACAGATGGCCAAAGGGGATATTCAACCAATGAACAACTAATAACCATCAGGGCACAAATATAACAGAAGATTCTGCATAACCCACACAAAGAACATTTCTAGGGCATCCAGATTAGGAGATCAGGATAATGTACCGCTGGATACCATAGGACTCTTAACACATAAGGCTGCCCCACAAGACAGGGAGTAAAAACAGATCTATCTAATACATAGAAACAAACAAAAAAAGACAGTTGAAATTCAGAGACAAAGGAACAACCTCCAATGAAATAAAAAGAGGATTCCCAAGAAAACAGCTAAATGAAACTGAGGCAGGAAAATTATCAAATGCAGAATCCAAAGTAATGGTGGTAAGGATGCTCAAGGAACCTAAAAAAAAAAAAAGAAACACATCAACATAGAAAAGGACATAGGTCAACAAAATAAAAAAAAATAGTTAAAAAGATTGAGGAGAGTTTAAAGGAGCTTTGGGACAATATGATACATGGTCAGATTATAGGAATACTATAAGGAGAAGAAAGGGAGCAAGAGATAGAAAATCCATTTGAAGAAATAATGACAGAAAACTTTCCTAATTTGGTGAAAGAAAAAATCACACAAGATTAGGAAGCACAGAGAGTCCTGAGAAGATGAACTTAAAGAGGTCTACACCACAGCACATCACAGTTAAAATGGCAAAGTTTAAAGACAAAGAGAGAATCTGAAAGGCAGCAAGAGAGAAACACTTATCTATAAGAGAGCTCTAATAAGGCTATAAGCCAATTTTTTAACAGAAATACTACAGGCCAGAAGGGACTGACATGAAATATTCAAGTAATGAAAAGCAAGGACCTGCAACCAAGACTACTTTCCACCAAAGCTCTCATTTAAAAGGGGATGGGTTTGCAGGAACAAGTATAAAGGACACATGGACAAAAACAAGGGGGAGTGTTTGGAAATAGGAGGGAGGTGGGTAGGTAGGGCTGGGGGAGTGGGCTGGGATGGGAGTAATAAGCAGAAAACGGTACTTGAACAACAATTAAAATAAAAAAAATAAAGTAAAATGAATGGTGAGATAAAGAGCTTCCCAAACCTGCCCCCCACCCTGCCAAAAAAAAAAAAAAAAAGGCGAAGGACTACATTGCCACCAACCAGCATTGCCAGAGATGCTAAGGAAACTGCTTTAAGAAGAATAAATATATAGAGAGAAAGAAACAAAAGAAAAGGGAAAGAATGACAATGAATAAGTACCTATCAATAATAACCTTAAATGTAAATGGACTAAATGCTCCAATCAAAAGACATAGGGTAGCTGGATGGATAAGAAAACACAACCCATATTTTTGCTGTCTACAAGAGACCTAAACCAGAACAAAAGATTTACACAAGCTGAAAGTGAAGGGATGGAGAATATATCCCATGCAAATGGACATTAAAAAAAAAGATAGGGTAGCAATACTTATATCAGACAAAATAGACTTCAAAACAAAGGACATATTAAGAGACAAAGAAGATCACTGCACACTACTTAAGGATTCAGCCCCTAAAAGGGATATAACCCTTGTAAACATATATGTACCCAATATAGAAGCACCTAAGTATATAAAAATGTTGGAGGATTTTAAGAAAGAGATCAACAGCAAAACAGTCACTATAGAGGGTTTTAAAACCCCACTGTCTACAATGGACAGATCTTCCAGACAAAAGTTAACAAGGATATAGTGGCATTAAATGACACACTGAAAAAAATAGATTTGATTGATATCTATAAAACATTTCACCCCAATGAAGCAAAATATACATTTTTCTCAAATGCACATGGAAATTTTCAAAGATAAACCACATGGTATACTCAAAATAAGCCTTAACAAATTTAAGACAATTGAAATCATACCAATAGTTTTCTCAGATCACAATGGCTTGAAACTAGATACCAACCTCAAGAACTTCAAGAACAAAAACCCCAAACATTCAAATACATGGAGACTAAATAACATGATATTAAATAATGAATGGTTATACAATGAGATCAAGGAAGAAATCAAAAGCACCTGGAAACTAATGAAAATGAACACACAACAATGCAAAGCTAGGGGACACAGCGAAAGCAGTCCTGAGAGGATAGTTTGTAAGATTACAGGCCTATCTAAAGAAAATAGAAAAATCTCAAATAAATAACCTAATGCTACACCTAAGAGAAATAGAATAACAACAACTAACAAAGCCCAGAGTGAGTAGAAGGAAGGAAATTATTAAGATCATAGCAGAATTAAATGACAAAGAGGCTAAGAAAATCAATGTAAATGATCAATGAATTCAGGAGCTTTTTCTTTGGAAAGATAAAAAACACTGACAAACCTTTAACCAGAATCATTAAGACAAAAAGAGAAAGGTCCCAAATAAATAAAATCAGAAAGAAGTAGGGAGAAGTAACAACTGATAACACAGAAATACAAAGGATTGTAAGGAATCATTATGAACAATTATATTTCAAGAAAAGTGTATAACCTGTGCAAAATAGATAAATTTCTAAAGAAATGCCTTCTCCCAAAACTGAATCAGGAAGAAGAAGAAAACCTGACTAGACCAATAACAAGTAGCAAGGCAGTAATCAGAAAGCTCCTGGCACACAAAAGCCCTGAACCAGATGACTTCACAGGCAAATTTTATCAATCATTTAAAGTAGAACAAACACTTATCCTACTCAAACTGTTGCAAAGAATTATGATAAATAAGAGGTAAAACTTCCAATCCATTTTAATGAGGCCAATATTATCCTAATTCCAAAACCAAGTAAAGACACAACAAAGAAAGAAAATTATAGGCCACAATCTCTGATGAGCATAGATAATAAAATCCTTAACAAAATATTAGCAAAACAGATTCAGCAATATATCAATAAGGTTATATATCATGATCAATTGGGTTTTATTTCGGGGATGCAAGGATGGTACAATATCTACAAGTCAATATATGTGATACATCATAAAAACAAAATAAAAAGCAAAAATCACACAATTATATCAATAGATGCCAAAAAAAAAAAAGCATTCGATAAAGTCCAGCTTCCATTTACGATAAAACACTCAGCAAAATGGAAATAGAGGGGCAATACCTCAATATAATAAAGGCCATATACAAAAAACCTGCTGCCAACATCATACTCAATTGGTAAAAACAAAGCATTTCTCTTAAAATCAGGAACAAGGCAAAAGTGTTTGCGTTCACCACTCTTATTCAATATAGCACTGGAAGTCCTAGCCTCAGCAGCCAGGCAATAAAAAAAAGTAAAAGGCATCCAACTGTCATTATTCAAATAACATGATATTGTACATAGAAAACCCTAGAGGCTCTACCACAAAACTCTATCTAATAAAAGAATTCAGATCTCTTGATTCAGAAGATGGCAGTGAGGTAGGTAGGGAAGTGGAGCCCACTTCCCCCTGCATACAGGTGTAACACCTGGCCAGTCTTCTGAGGAACAGAGTGAACAGCCAATGGAATCCCAGCTTATGGGAAGTTTGGAGGCCAAAATTGTAGAAGACATTGAAAAACAGATGGTGAGGAGGTTGCATTGGGACAGTAAGGTCCCTGGGACCAGTGCAGGGACCAAGGCTGCTCTGGCCCCTGGCCTGGCATGTGCCACAGGATCCTTGCAGGAGAACCAAATCAACAGCTCCGCCCCCTACTAAACAGGGAGGACAGAGTGTCACCAGGATGGACCTGGATGCTTGAAGTTTCTGGGGGCATAAAGACAAAGTGGGAGATGCCCAGAAGCAGTATTTACCCATTGGGACTTTTGATGGCAGCTAGGTCATTACCAGAGAAATTGGGGAGCCAGGTAACACCTGGAGAAAGGAGGCAAGTTGGGCCATGATGGACCCTGACTGGGATAATCTCTGGTCTGGTTAGAAAATTGGATTGTGTGAAAAGCCATGCACTTGATAAGAGTGGAGGGCTTAAACAAGAGGATTTTATTCAAAAAGGGCTCTCAGTCACTGTTTAAGAAACTCTTGTGCAGTGGCCGGCTCTCACTGTCACTACCCAGCTGCCCCTCATTGTCGCTGGCTTATGCCATGGCTGGCTTGAGAAGAGGAAGGAGGAGGTGCCCAACACAGACCTTTCAGAGGAGGCAGCAGGGTTCAGGGTGTTAGCAGTCCTCAGAAAGGCTTAACTCAGTGTGGGAGGTGAACAACCCTAAAGAGACTTTGGGAGGGCCCAACACCTAGGCCAGCAAAGAGGGAAAAGGTGGTGTGTGAGTTGCCCCTAATTAGTGCACCTCACAGATGGTACAAATGGTGGATTAAAGGTATTGGCCTGATGCAGATGGACAGAGGAGGCTCAGCAGTGCATGGAGGACCTAGGCAGAGGTTAGGCAACTGTGAATATTGCAGCACAGACCTGGCCCCCATCCTCAGAAAACCTTGGGAAGGAAGAAAAGTGAAGCCCAATCCCCTTTAGCCTGTGGCATCCAGGAAGACCACCAGAAGTTTGTTGGCTAGTTTAAAGTCAGCAGGAGGGTTTTTTTCCCAAGTGGGCAATAAGACCTAGAGTTGTGAAAGGTCCAGAAACAGAGAAAAAGAGGGAATACAAGGTTAACCCCAACAACTGAGAAACTGAGACAAATTTCACTTTGCTATTCTAGAGAACTTGCATGTTATTGTTTATTTGTATTATTATTTTTTCATTATTTTTACTTCTTTTATTTTATTAATATTTTTATTTGTCTTCTTTCTGTTTAGTTTTCTTCATTTTATTTGTTTGACAGTATTTCCTTGTTCTCTCTTTCATAGTATATTTTAATTTTCCTTCTTTCACTTCACCCATGTTCCAATATCACATCACTCTTGGTCATGTACATCCTATTCTTTTTATTCAGATCATAAAGATTCGGTCATGTAATTGTTGTCTCAGTATTACTGTAAGTAATTGTTGTTCTATATTATTGTAAATACTACACAGCACCCCTCCTTGATCTTAGCTCATTTCACTATTTTCCAGAGCTTTATTACTGTTTTGGTTAACTATATTCTTGCACAATACACCTACTTTCTATTCATTACTCTCACTATAACTCATCATCTGACCTCCCACAAGCACTTTGTTTTCTGGATTAAGCTCACAATCCTTCCCCGCACTAACAAAAGTCTTATCTCTCTTTCACTTTTTATAAAAAGTGGCTAGTTGGGTGAAATATCATGGTTAACACTACATTTATCTGAAGGACCTCCTATCCTTTCTCTACATATTGGTACTTTAAATCCCATAGAATACTCTCCTGCTATCTTAATTCATTTTGCCTTCCCCCTGAAAATGATCATTTTCATGGGAGCTGTGAACACCAATATACCTGCTGGAAAAGAGAACCCTCCAACAAAGGGAACACCAACAGTTAAAAACCCAAGTACAACAAGAGAGCCCATGCAAACAGAAGAAAGGGCAACCCTAGAGCTTCCAGACAAGGAAAGCAAAGAGACCACACCACTGAATCCCATAATTCCTATCATAGAAGTTCACCTTATATTGTGCTCACCAGATAAAAAGAGCAACCAAAAAGGAACATCTGGAAGTACAAAAACAAACAAAAGGAGTCATGTAAGTGGGGAGACAAAAGAAGAACCTGCAATCAAATGAAATGGAAGACTCCCCAATAAAAGCGCTAAATGAAATGGAGGTAAGCAAACAATCTGATGTAGAATTCAAAATAATGGTTATATGGATGCTCAAGGAATTCACAGACAACTACAAGGAACTGAGTGAGAACTACAACAGTATGAAAAAGGAAATAGAAACCATAAACAAAAAAAAACAGGAAGAAGCGAACAATAAAATTTTGGAAATAAAACCCCAATTTCTGAATAAAAAAACACACTAGAAGGAATTACAAGCAGAAGGATGAAGCAGAGGACAAAATTAGTGAGCTGGAAGGCAAGGTAGGAAGAAACACTCAGGTAGAACAGCTGCACACACAAAAAAAAAGACTAAAAAAATATGAAGATAGCTTAAGGGAACTCCAAGATAAAATGAAACTCAATGAAATTTGAATCATAGCAATATGGAAGGAGAAAAAAAGGAACAAGTGATAAAAATCCTGTTTAAAAAAATAATAACAGAAAACTTGCCAAAGTCAGAGAGAGAAAAAAACATGCAAGTGCAGGAGGCACAGAGTCCCAAACAAGATGAACCCAAAGAGGCCTACTCCAGGACATATAATTAAAATGCCAAGTCTTAAAGACAGAGAGAGAATCTTAAAAAGCAGGAAGGGAGAAACAAGAAATAATGTAAAAAGGGGCTCTGATAAGGCTAGCAGCTGATTTCTCAACAAAAACACTCCAATCCAGGAGAGAATGGCAAGTAATATTCCAAATAATGAAAAGCAAAGACCTGCAACCAAGACTACTATATCCAGTGAGGCTCTCAATTTAAATAGAAGGGGAAATAAGGAGTTCCCCAAACAAAAGAAGGCTAAAATAATACATCTCCACCAAACCAGCACTACGAGATATACTAGAGGGACAACTATACAAAGAGGAAGGAAAAGGGTGAGAAAGAGAGAAACACAGGTAGAAAGGGGGGAAATGAATAAATACATATTATTAATAACCTTAAATGTTAATGGATTAAATGTTCCAATCAAAAGACATAGAGTAGCAGAATAGATAAGAAGACAGGATCCACGCAATATGCTGCCTACAAGAGATATACCTCAGAACAAAAGACCTACACAGACTGAGAGTGAAGGGCTGGAAACAAATATTCTAAGCAAATGGACAGG